>JAOPSE010000023.1:937680-1005444 GCA_029449295.1 Zea luxurians | reverse complement strand
GATTCTTGAACCATATCGTGCCTTGCTCATCCTCCGTGAACTCTGGGCCTCTTCCTTCAGTAATAAGATCCTTAATCTCCTGAATCTTAGCATCACCAATCTGACCCTTCCGAATTTCTTGTTCCAAGGTAGGTTCCAATTCAATAGTCACTCCTTCCGTATGTGTAACAATTCCCAGGTTGAGCCTCTCAAAGTCTTTTGCCAATTCATCAGGTAGCTGGACCACGGAAGCGGAGTGAACATGCTCCTTACGACTCAAGGCATCTGCAACCAAATTCGCCTTGCCTGGGTGATAGTGAATCTCCAAGTCATAATCCTTAATGAGCTCCAACCAACGGCGTTGCCTAAGGTTGAGATCCTTCTGAGTGAATATATACTTCAAACTCTTATGATCTGTATATACTTGGCACTTAGTTCCCATATGTAGTGTCTCCAATCTTAAGTGCATGCACAACTGCAGCCAATTCCAAATCATGAGTGGGGTAGTTCAATTCATGCTTCCTCAACTGACGAGATGCATAGGCAATCACATGACCATCTTGCATAAGCACACATCCAAGTCCTTGGCCACATGCATCACAATAAATGTCAAATCCCTTCTGCAGATCTGGCATAATCAGTACTGGAGGTGACATCAATCTCTCCTTCAATTGATCAAAACTCTCTTGGCATTCTCATCCCACTTAAATTCTCTTCCTTTCTCCAAAAGTGATGTCATGGGCTTAGCAATCTTAGAAAATCCTTCAATAAATCTCCGATAATATCCTGCGAGTCCCAAGAAACTCCGAATCTCCGTAACTGTAGTGGGTACTCTCCACTCCATTATCTCCTTAACCTTAGCAGGATCCACTGCTATTCCTCCATTAGAAATAATATGACCAAGGAATGGCACCTTGTCAATCCAAAACTCGCACTTGCTGAACTTAGCATAGAGCTGATTATCTCGTAACTTCTGTAGCACCAACCTTAGATGTTGTTCATGATCACTTTCATTCTTAGAATAGATAAGAATATCGTCGATGAATACCACGACGAATCTGTCCAAATACTCCATAAACACCTTATTCATCAAATTCATGAAGTAAGCTGGCGCATTGGTTAGTCCAAATGACATAACAGTAAACTCATATAATCCATATCGAGTTGAGAAAGCCGTCTTAGGAATATCCGATGGTCTAATCTTCATCTGATGGTATCCCGATCGGAGATCAATCTTCGAGAATACCCTGGCTCCTCTCATCTGATCAAATAAATCCTCAATACGGGGCAACGGATACTTGTCTTCACCGTAACATCATTAAGAGATCTATAATCCACACACATCCGTTGCGATCCATCCTTCTTCTGCACAAATAACACCGGCGCTCCCCAAGGTGAGGAACTTGGACGAATGTAACCAGCCTCTTGTAACTCCGTCAACTGCTTCTTCAGTTCCTTCAACTCCTCTACGGACATTCTATATGGCCGTTTAGAAATAGGGGCGGTTCCAGGTAAGAGATCAATAACAAACTCAACTTCTCTATCAGGTGGCATCCCTGGTAACTCCTCTGGAAAGACATCCGGAAAATCTCTAACCACCCGGATGTTGTCACCAACAAACTCCTCAGGCATAAAGAACATTGCACGCATGGATGAGGAGGTTACTGCAATATTAACTTGAAATCTTTCTCCTTTAGTGGTAGTGAGTTCTATGGTACCTCTACCACAAGTTATAACGGCCTTTGCCCTTCTTAGCCATGACATACCAAGGATCAAATCTATACTGCTTGACTCTAATATTATAGCAGTAGCTCCAAATTCTCTACCATAATGGTTAATGTCAATCTACGTGTCATTTGATTCGCCTCAACAGGCCCTTTAGGTGTAATTACTATCAGGGGTTTTCTCATATTTAGCAGTGGTATTTCATTTGTGTTGGCATATCTAGCAGACATGAATGAATGTGTAGCACCAGAATCAAATAATATTGTTGCAGGAATTGCATAACATAAAACATACCAATCACGAGGTCCCCTCCATCCGGAGTATCATCAACACTGACTTGATTCACCCTGGCTATAGAATATCCCTTGCCAGGGGTCTGTTGCTTGTTCTGAGCTGGAGTAGTGGCAATCCTCTGTGGGCAGACATTTGCATAATGACCAATCTTCCCACACTTGAAACATTGAGTGCCCGGACTCTGTCCTGCAAACTTCGTCGGGGTGCCAGTGGGTGTAACCTGTCGAGTAGGTGTCCTCAATGGTGATTGCTGAACTGGGCGCGGTCCTCCCGGTCGAGGCGGTGTACTCTGTGGTGAACTGTAGCGAGGACGAACACTGCTGCTACCCTGTCCCTGTGAGATAGCCTTCCTCTTCAAATCGCCCAGTTGAACACGCTTGTGTTCAATAGCCAGTGCCTTATCAAGCAGCCTCTGAAATGATGGAAATGTGTGCCACTAGAGCATACTGCAAGGGTCCATTAAGTCCTTCAATGAAATGCTCCTGCTTCCTCTCGTCTTCAGCAACTTCTTCAGGGGCATATCTGGATAGCTGAATAAACTTGTCGCGGTACTCGCTGACTGACATACTTCCTTGCTTCAGCGACAGAAATTCCTTCTTCTTGATCTTTATCATCCCAGCTGGAATATGGTAGTTCCTGAACTGCGTACTGAACTCTGCCCAAGTAATATTATCCGCAGCATCATGGGCAGCAGTATAGAATCCCACCAGTCAGCAGCAGGACCAATCAGACGTCCAGAAGCATATAAAACCTTCTCCCGGTCAGTGCATTGTGCAATGTTGAGCATCTTCTCAATTGCTTTCAGCCAATCATCCGCGTCCAGTGGATCAGGTGAGCTAGCGAATGTAGGTGGCTTGTGACTCATAAACTCCCGGTGCTTATCACGAGGTGGAACTGGTGGTGGTGGTGGAGGACTGTTGCTGCTGTTGCTGTTTGAAGCTGTTGTTGCGCCCTCCTTTCTTGGCGTATCTCATCTCTCTCCTGGCGCAACTCCTGGCGTATGTCTTCTCTTTCCTGTCGCATCTCTTGGCGTTCTTGCTGCATCTGTGCACGCATATCCGCCATAGTGTCCGCCATTTGCTGCATCACCCATCTGAGCAGCAACCAGTGGGTCAACTCCGCCTGGTGGAGGATTAGGAGGATTCATCCCTGCAGGCTGTGGCTGAGGTTGTCTTCGAGTGTGTTGGTTAGGAGGCAAGTCAATTCCACCACCCTGGTATTGACCATCTGAGTTAGATACATATGGTAAGAAAGAGCAGCAGACAAGGCAGTAATTACAATCATGTTACTTTGGGGGATTTATTAGCTAAGCAGATTAATATTTCACCTACTACAGCTAATTCAATACCTTATGTTGGTACATGCTAAGATGTCCATCTATACTATTCCAATCAATCAAAGAAGCAAATCAGGCATTGATCATCAGAACAATCAACCAATATTTTTAATAGAGAAAATAATTTTTAAATTTTGTCTTAGGCTTCCTATCTCTTAAAAATGTCCTAGGGGTAGGGATTCCAAGGTGTGAAATCCATCTTGTCTCAGAGTAGAAAAGGTAAGAATGATCAGAGTAGAACAGTAGAAGGTGAGACAGGATTAAGATAAGTGTAGAAAGAATCAGAGTAAGATAAGTATAGAATGAATCAGATTAAGGTAAGTAGGTAAGGGTTGTCCATTTCTATCTAGGTCTCGTCCTACAGTCAACATTTCCTCTGATACCACTTCTGTAACACCCGGTTTTAAAGAACAAAGCCGGGTGCAACTCATACATGCGCCAAGAAGACAACATATATAATAACAGAGTGTATAGAGATAAATGTCATAAAACATCAGAGTACTTATTACATAGCGGAAGTCTTATTACAAAATAAAGATAAATATAAAACGAACTAAGGATCGATGGCGCCAATGTCGACTGAGAAACGCCACCTAGATCAGATCGAACTCCTCAGTGTTAGGCAGCTCCTCTTCAACAACCTGTTCTTCTCCTGTGGGGGGGGGTGTGAGACAGCAAGAGTGAGCTCACATACGTTCATAGCTCAACAAGTAGTGGGGAATAATGTGGCATGAAACTCACCAAAGGTGGGAGTTCATGTAGTGTAAGGCTGATCAATGAAATAAGGCTAAGGCTGAGCATTGCTTTTATAAGTTGGTCAAAATTTTATTAGCAATTACTAAGTATAAGTAAATACCAACCCTTAATAATAATAAAGAACAGTAATAGTAAAATAATCCCAAATGCGATGCAAATGTCAAATTAAACTTAAGTTCCATAGTTAATCATGTGAGGGTCCGAGCCGCTCATGACCGTGAGCACGGCTAGTATACTAGTTTTACACTCTGCAGAGGTTGCGCATCTTTACCCACAAGTCGTGTATCCCATGTCGCCAGGGTTTGCAAGGCCCTTAGACACTACCGAGGTGAATGGCTAGGGATCCACTACGAGGCCTTTACAAAGTTCCACTAGCTTCCGAAAACCCGCTACAGTTTATGGGAAGATCCAGTACAGGGTTCCTGGCTGATAGCCATGCAGCAAAATCAACCAGGGACCTCCCCGCACTGACCTCTCCCCTACTGCCCTTGCCCCTTTCGGGTAAGGTAGTCTTCCACTAGCTTTCCTAATTAGTCAGCCAGGGCGTCCCATTAAACCCTTGTGGTAGCACTGTTTTCCCGGGTGGTCGCTCCATGTTCCCATTAATTTAATGATCTTAACATGAACAATAATAATAACAAGATAATAACAGAATAATCATGAATAATGAATCTCCATACCCAATCCACATAAAGCAATAGCAAGTACTACCCAAAAATATCCAGGGGTGAACAAGGTATAGAGGTAATCAAAACTGGGGTACATAAAGGATCCCATCAAAATTAACCTATGCAGATCATTAAAATTAATAAGAACATGGCTGGGAAAAGTAAGTGATCAAGGGCACAACTTGCCTGTAATGAGCTCCTGCTCAGCTACTTCTACTTGTTGAACCTCAGTTTCCACAATGGCTTGCTCGTCTACTCGCATCAACACATTGCATACATAGTATAGCTAAAATCAACATCACACCAAACAGATGAATGAAATATACAGTAAAAATCTACACATTAAAATAAAATCATAGGAACTGGAATCACTGAATTTGGAGTTATAGAATTTAAGTTATGAATTTCCTAAGATTTAAGGTGATTATAATAGGATTAGATGATAAATTAATTTTCTAACAGAGTTCATGTCAAAACAGTGATCTAAAATGATTGAGAATATTATTACAAAATTTTAGGAATTGGAATGACTCAATTTGGAGCTAAAATGAATTTTCTATGCATTTTACAAGTTTCTAGATTTGTTTTTTGTATTAAAAATGAATTATAATATTAATTTCTCTGTTTTTAACACCCTCTGGACTGGGCATCAAATTCCAGAAAACTCAAGGGCTCCAGGGTAAAAATCCCAGACACAGCGAACAACGCCCGAGGACTGCGGGTTGATAACTAAAATTTCCAGGGGCTCTTATGTGAATTGGTCTGGCCGAAGGGGTATGTTTCGACCAGAGCCGCACGATCCCACATCTACGGCTAGGATTAGATTCGCGCTTTATGAACCCGCTCAGATCTGGGCCACACGATCCTAAACTAACCGCCCGGATTTATGAAGCCCACGATGAATCTCAAGCGCTCGCTCAGAGAGGACGGACCAGATCGAAAAGCTGTGAACGGGTACGACGCATCCAATCGGGACCGTACGCTATCAGATCAACGGTACCCGAGCTCACTACGCCTGCTTCTAATCCTGACCGAACACACCCGATCTAACGGTCCAGGGGCCATCACCTACCCCGTTCTTCCCAGGGCAGCGGCGCGCACACCGCGCGGCACAAGGCACTCCGGTGAACTCTCACCGGCGATTCCGTGCGCCAATCGCCAATCCGGACCCCGCAGGACATGGTAGAGCACAACGAACATGGGAGAGGGTCACATACCGATACGGCGGCAACACAGCCACCGGCTCACGCGCACGAGCGGCTCCTCCGCGGGGTCGTCGCTCCGGCGAGCAATTCACGCCGCGCAAAGGACTCTCGGGCGCCAATCCCCCCTCCAACTGGATCCACACACCTGGCCGAAGGTCACCGAGCACCCTAGGCCCCACCCCGAGGCCGTATTCCCGGCGTCGATGCGAGACCCCACGGCGGCACCCGCTTTCTCTCCCCTTCCCTCTCTGATCGCACGTCGTCTGGATAGCTATAGGGAAAAGGTGAGGGGACGGTGTCCTTTATCCCCCGCGACGGTTGAACAGGTCGTGCGCGAGGATTCCGCGGCGGCGGCGAGCTCAACGCCATTTTCGCGGAGCCGGTGAGCACGGCCTGTTGCACCAGGCCCACCATCAGTGAAACACACGCGAGGAAAATGCGACTGTCAAGGCGGACACCCATGTCAGTGGCGCGAGCGAGGGGGAAGCGGCTGACATGCGGGGCCCGCATGTCGGCGCGCGCTCCCGAGAAGGTGGGCTGCGCGGGAGGGTTAGGGCATATGGGCCGAAAGCACAGCCGAAGTCCAGGTATGTGTTCATTCCCTTTTTTTTTCTTTTGTTTTATTTTCTGTTTTTCTCATTCATAATTATTTTGAATATGAAATGAGTTTCACCTTTGAGTCCACTATACAAATTCAAACTCTAATATGTATAAGAATAATGCTTATATATTCTTATTTTTATTCACCTAGTAATTTCTTCTTCTCTCTTTTTTCCAATTCTTGAATTTCCCTTTGGAATATAAATTCCATTTTTTTACATATTTATTTTCTTTTATCTTATTTTATGTTGTCACAGAATGCACACAAAATAAAAAAAATCCCAACATGATGCATGTATTCTTTTTAGGTGCCTTTTGTCCTTTAGTTGTTTGTTATATGTGATGTGTTCATGAAATGATAAACTTGGATGACACGCATATGTATACATGAGTATAATTTTCTTTATACTCTTTATTACAAAAGTGGATATTACACCACAGCCTGCTTAAGCCTTCGGACAACCCGTTGTATGGCTTCAGCGGCAAGGGCACCTTCCCCGTCGGCAAAATAGAGCTGCCTCTCTCCTTCGGTGTAGCACCCAATGCCCGAAGCGAGCAAATAACCTTTGACATTGTGGACATGGTATATCCTTACAATGCCATCATGGGCCGGGGCTCCATCAATAAGTTCGAAGCAGCCATTCACGGACTGTACCTATGTATGAAGATACCAGGTCCGTTAGGCGTCATCACAGTCTTCGGCAATCAACAGACTGCGCGTAACATAGAGCGGGACTTCGTGCCCGGTCAAAAACGTGCACTGCCTCACGGCCCAACGCGAGGTCCCCGCGCCTGCCAGCCCAACCAATAAGCAACACGACAAGGCACAGCTGCAGAGCAACGACGGGACCAAGACTGTCCCCCTCGACCAGGCCACGCCCAGGCAGACAGTCATTATCAGCGAAGACCTTACTTCGCATGAAGAAGAAAAGCTCCTCTGCTGCCTGTCCAAGAACAAAGATGTCTTCGCCTGGTCGGCCCTCGATCTGGTCGGGGTCAGCCGTTCAACAATTGAGCATAGTCTAGGAATCGACCCTTCGGTACGGCCGAAAAAGCAGCGGCTTCGCAAGATGTCCGACGAAAAGACGGAGGCCGCCAAGGCAGAGGTGCACCGCCTCCTGGAGGCCAAATTCATCGAGCCGGTGGCTTACCCCACATGGCTCTCCAATGTCGTGATGGTGCAGAAAAAGAGCGGGAAGTGGCGAATGTGCATCGACTTCACCAGTCTCAATAAAGCCTGCCCAAAGGACAATTTCCCGTTGCCGCGGATCGACAAAATAGTGATAGCGCGGCCGGATGCGAGGTCATGTCCCTCCTCGATTGCTTCTCCGGTTACCACCAAATATACATGAAGGAAGAAGACAAGGCTAGCACCAGCTTTATAACACCCTTCGGCACATATTGCTTCATCAGAATGCCGGAGGGACTCAAGAACGCCGGGTCCACCTTCTCCAGGCTTACCAAAACAGTGCTCGAAGGGCAGGTTGGCAGAAACATATTCACATATGTAGACGACATTGTCGTCGCCAGCAAAAGCAAGGAGGACCACCTCGCCGACCTCGCCGAAACATTCGCGAACATGCGAGACGCACAACTCCGCCTAAACCCGGAAAAGTGCGTCTTCGGCGTTCGCCAAGGCAAAATATTGGGCTACCTGGTATCACACCGCGGCATCGAGGCCAACCCAACCAAGATTCAGGCCATCTTGGACATGACGCCTCCGTAGTCCGTCAGGGACGTCCAGCGCCTGACAGGCAGATTGGCCGCTCTCAACAGATTCATCTCCAGGTCTGCCGAGCGAAGTCTCCCCTTCCTCAAGACACTCCGTGGTGCAAGAGACTTCGCCTGGGGACCAGAGCAGGCGGCGGCCTTCGCCTCATTAAAACAGTACCTGACAGAGTTGGCCGTCCTTACCAGCCCCGACCCCTCGCTCCCCCTGCTGCTCTACGTCGCGGCTTCGCCACATGCGGTCAGCGCGGCACTAGTGCAGGAGCAGACTGTCGAGGGCGTGGTCCGGCAGTGCCCGTGTATTATGTCTCCGAAGTGCTGACACCGTCCAAGTGCAACATGACAGAGCTGGAGAAGATTGCCTACGCAGTCATCATGTCGTCGCGCAAACTGCGCCACTACTTCGAAGCATTCAAGGTCCGAGTCACCTCAAATAGGGGACTCGGCGAATTATTCAAAAACCCGGAGGCGTCGGTGAGGATTGCCAAGTGGGCGCCGAACTCTCCGGCTACCACATCTGCTTCGAGCCCAGGACAGCTATCAAGTCTCAAGTCCTGGCAGACTTCGTCGTCGACTGGACTGGGCCAACAACACAGCCAGATCCGTCCGCAGAGAAGACTTGGACGATCCATTGCGACGGCGCATGGTGCCATGCGGGGGCAGGCGTCGCTGCAGTCATCACCTCACCAGTCGGGTCAAGCACAGATATGCAGCACGACTCAGCTTCAATCTGGAATCCGACAGATGCACAAATAATATAGCAGAATACGAAGCAGTCATCCTCGGCCTCCGCAAGCTAAGGGCCCTCGGAGTCACCACCTGCATCATCAAAACAGACTCCAAGGTAGTTGCCGGCCAAGTCGAGAAAGACTATGCAGCCAAGGACCCCGCGCTCATGCAGTACCTCGCGGCCATCCGAAGTCTCGAGAGGCAGTTCAAGGGGTTCACCTTGCAGCATGTGGATCGGGCCAAGAACGAAGAGGCCGACGCATTGGCCAAGGCTGCCGCCAGGGGCGAAACTCTGCCCTCCGACGTGTTCTTTCATGTCATCGGCACGCCAGCAGTCCGGAGCCCTGAAGGGCTCCAAATAACCAATGACAGCGAGGGCCACCGTACAGTCAACCTTATCATGACCGAAGACTGGCGGGCACCCATAACCCTGTTCCTGCAGGGGTATTATCATCCATCCGACATCAGTGAGGCCAAGCGTCTCAGACATCGAAGCCGAGACTTCGCACTGATTGAAGGCCAACTCTACAAAAAAGGGGTCAGTCAGCCAATGCTTAAGTGCGTCACCGAAGCCGAAGGCATGCAGATTCTACGTGAAGTCCACAGTGGCACGTGCGGCTCACACGCAGGGCCGAGGGCCCTAGCTGCTAAGGTGATCCGCCAGGGCTTTTACTGGCCCGCAATGATCTGCGCCGCAAATCGGGTCACACGGTCCTGCGAAGCCTGCCAGAAGTTTTCTCCTCGGTCAGGCGGCCCCTCGCAGTATACAAAGCTGATCGCCCATACATGGCCTCTCCAGCGCTGGGGCCTCGACATTGTCGGGCCCCTGCCTACCGCTCAGGGGAACCTTAAGTTCGCCTTCATCGCGGTCGAGTACTTCACCAAATGGATCGAGGCGCGGGCTGTTTCTATAATAACATCAAAAACTGCCCAAAAATTCTTCTGGCAGAACATCGTTTGCCGCTTCGGAGTACCGTCCGAACTAACAGTTGTCAACGGCAAGCAGTTTGACAACCAAGACTTCAAGGATTTTTGTTTCTCCATTGGCACCAAGCTTGCCTTCGCCTCAGTCTATCATCCGCAGTCCAACGGGGTCGTGGAGCGCGCCAACGGGAAAATCTTCACAGCTATCAAGAAAATGCTCCTTGATGAAAAAAAGGGCAGATGGACCGATTTGTTACCTGAGGCAGTCTGGGCACTAAACACGACTGAGTGCAGGGCGACCGGGTTTACTCCCTTCCGCCTTCTATACGGATCGGAGGCCATGACCCGCAAGAAATAAAGCACGGGTCCCCGCGAACAATTTCGTCAGCCGTCCCTGATGTGGACGAGCCAACTTCAAAGGATCTCATCGACGGAGACCGAGTCTTCGCCCTACAGGCCCTGAACAAATACCAAGCCCAGACCAAAGCATGGCGCGACCACTCAGTCATCCCGAGGGAGTTCAGCGAGGGGGACCTCGTACTCGTTCAGACAGCTCGGACGGAGTCCAAGGGCAAGCTGGAGCCCAGATGGGAGGGCCCCTTCATAGTCAAGACAAAAGCTTCCCCCAACGCTTACAGGCTCACAACGCCAAACGGCGAGGACCTAGAGCACTCCTGGAACATCGACAACCTCCGCAAATTTTTTGTTTGATTCCTCAGGGCTGTCTTCGCCTTGTAATTCGCAAAAACAATCTTGTACCGGCCCGCACTCTTTCCTCCCGGGGGGTGAGGTTTTTAACGAGGCGGAGCCATGTAATATATGTGTGAAAAATCCCCGCAAAGACATGCGTCGAAAAAGACCGCGACGACGGTCTTCGACATTCGACCAACACGAGGTCACCGCGAGGCTAAGCGCTAGCCACCCTCGCGTGCGACAAATCCGCGCAGAAGTCGCCCAAGGGTGTAGCCGGATTAGCACAACAAGTGCGAAAAAATCAAAGTCTATCGCGAAGACTATCCGCGCAGAAGTCGCCTAAGGGTGCAGCCGGATTAGCACAACAAGTGCGAAAAAATCGAAGTCTATCGCGAAGACTATCCGTGCAGAAGTCGCCTAAGGGTGCAGCCGGATTAGCACAACAAGTGCAAAAAAATCGAAGTCTATCGCGAAGACTATCCGCGCAGAAGTCGCCTAAGGGTGCAGCCGGATTAGCACAACAAGTGCGAAAAAAATCGAAGTCTATCGCGAAGACTATCCGCGCAGAAGTCGCCTAAGGGTGCAGCCGGATTAGCACAACAAGTGCAAAAAAATCGAAGTCTATCGCGAAGACTATCCGCGCAGAAGTCGCCTAAGGGTGCAGCCGGATTAGCACAACAAGTGCGAAAAAATCGAAGTCTATCGCGAAGACTATCCGCGCAGAAGTCGCCTAAGGGTGCAGCCGGATTAGCACAACAAGTGCGAAAAAATCAAAGTCTATCGCGAAGACTATCCGCGCAGAAGCGCCCAAGGGTGCAACCGGACTAGCACAACAAGTGCGAAAAAACCGAAGCCTATCGCACAGACTGTCCGTGCAGAAGACACCTAAGGGTGCAACCGGACTAGCACAACAAAGGCAGAAACGACAACATCAAACCGTCCACGCCAAGACCAACTATAATCACACCAACACAGCACAACAAAACAAACCAGACAAAGTACACAACGCCTTCGCTCACATATACAAGCGAGGGCACACAACTTCATCATACAAGCCTCTACATATACAAGCGAGGGCACCACACTCTACATCGGCTCAACCTTAGGAATAATTCCCATCTCCCTATAATTAAATAACATTATCCTAAGCTCCTCACCCGCAAAAAGACTTCGCAGTTCCCCTTCACCTGTATTCTCGGCGGCCGGCAAAGACAACAGTTCCTGCCGGCCAGCCCCACTCACACGAAGCCGAGCCCCCTCCACCCCACTAACTCTACGTTTCGCAACTGCCCTTCGTCGTCGTCGCCCGGTGCTAGGACCTGGCACATCTCCTGCGTCCGCGGCGTGCGGCGGAGCCTCCGCCGCAGCCACATCCAAAGCCGCGAAGTAGTCCAAGTCCTCCTCCGACTCCTCAGTCCACTCAATCGAGCTCCCAGAGTCAGCACAATCAAAAAACTCAGATGCAGACCCACCACATTCATTACCATCTTCCGCGGTCAAAGCCGCCAAAAATTTAGTAGTAGCGGTTATGTGCGTAGGCCCAAAATCTTGAACCTGCGCAGCAACCAAAATCCAGTAACATGTACAAATTTCCCCAACCCTCTACACCCACTACGCCACCTGCGACGGCCCTGACGTTGCGGGAGCCTCCGCCGTTGGCTCCGCCGTTGCTTCCGCTGTTATCTCCGCCGCCACCGCTGCGGGATCTTCAGCACTCGGCGCTGCAGCTGCGGAAGCATCAGGCGCGCCTTCGGCAACCTCTGGGGGCAGGTCTTCGCCGGCCGTAGCGGATGCGGGGGCACCCGACGCGTCCCCCGCAGTCTCCGGGGTCGGCTCCAGGGCGACCCCAGACACGGCCTCCGCCGGGGTCGGCTCCGGGTCAGTCAGCATGCTGTTCAACGCCCCGAAGTCGTCGACCCTCTCGCCACGCGCCGCCTAAGCCAAAACACACAAAATTCATCAAACACACACACAACCTACGTCCAACAAATACCAAACAAGCGAAAACGTTACCTGAGCCCCGCCGTCTCGGCGCGCTCCCTGACCACCTCGCGACCGTGTGGACCCACAGGTCGAAGATAGCTCCGGCGGATTCCTTCACTATGGGGTCCTCAACCTTGAAGATATCTTGCTCAAAATCTTCTTCGACTTGGTCGAAGACCTCGAAGTGCCGGCACCCTTCGCGGGAGAGCGCGTTCATCGCCCCCTCGCAGGTGACCGGGGAGGCATACGCCATAAACCCCTCCACGACAGTGGGGAGGGCCTGCAACTCCTCCTGCACCCACTCCAGGCACCGAAGTCCGGGCTCTCGGTCCGGCACTTCGAATTCACCGGTCCCCGCGCCCAGGCCACGGTATGTATCTACAAGCAGTTGCCGCGTCCGCTCTGCCTCCGCGCGTGACGCGGCCTCGGCCCCCTTCACGCGGCTCTCCAGGGCGGTGAGCCGCTCCTGCAGCTGCTCGGCGTGCTCCCTGGCAAGATTGCCCTCCGCCCGTGCCAGGTTGGCCTCCGCCTGCGCAGCCTGCGCCTTGACAAGGGCCTCGTTGGTCTCCCTCCTTTCCCCCGCCAGCTGGCGCCGGAGGGCGGCCTTCTCGTCCTCCAGTGTGGCCACCTTGTCCGCCAGCTTGCGACACTTGCTGTCGGCGGCCGATCTTTCACGGACAGCGTCAGCATGTAGTGTCCGAAGTCTTTCGACTTGGCAGCCACAGCTGCCGTGAGGGCCCCCGACGCAGTGCGGCTGGCGAAGTCAGCCACCTGCAGAGCAATCGTAAGACCGCGGCCCCAGCAAGCCGAAAAAGAAAAAAAAGGACGAAGTCCAACTCAGCGGACCTGACGTAGCGCCTCCGTCACCTCCGTCAGCCGGCGGGACGCAGCGCCCGCCTCATCCATGACAACCGCAAGGGCCGACGCCTCGCCTCCGGCGCTAAGAGCCCCGCCCTTCGCCTTCGGCACTGCGGCAGCCGTCGTGGTCGCCGCGGCAGGCGCAACCATAGCAAGTTGGCCTTCGCCCGACCCTGCAACGTACCAACGAACCAATCAAAAAAAACAATAAAGCCAACGACTTACCACGAGATAGTCGTCCACACTAATATCGGTGACGAAGTTGGTGACACGTTTGCCCGCCAACGGCAACGCTCGGGCCGCCTTCGCGACCTCCGCCACTCCGCTGGACGGCGGCACCGCCTTCGCCGATTTCGAGCCTCCGGCGCCTGCCGTTGCCTCCGGCGCCTTGCTAGATGCAGGGACGCCCGACTTCGCCGCCAGCGGCGGCCGGCCTCCGCCGGGGGCCGCAGCCTTCGCAGCCCCCCTGCTGCCCTTCGGCCTGGCTTCAACGAGCCTGACAGCCTGGCGCTTCTGTGCAGCTCCCTGGCGATCCTTGTCCATCAGTGCTGACACAACAGCAGCAATATTCCGCCCGTAAGGAAAAACCCTCCATTCACGAACCATGCGAGATGTAAAAAAGTCCTCGCCAGCCGCGCGGGGGACAGGAACATTCCTAGGCCAACAACCCCCGGTAACCCTCAGCATCCGAGTCGAAGACTCCCGGAGCTCGGGCGAAGACATCCTTTCCCCCGGGGCCGCGCACGTCCTCATCAACTCTCTAGCAAAACCATCAGAAGCCCCAAGTCCTCCCATAGCAGTACCTAATTTTCTCTTTTTAGAGGATGGGGCGGCCGCCGGCGCAGGGTCGTCTCCGGTCTCCACCGCCAGTTTCTTCCCACGGCGGTCCACATCGTCTTGACCAGGGTAGCCGTCATATGGCAATTGATTTAATTCAAAAACCCTGTTCAAGCGGTCATTCGACCGCGGATATCCCAGCTGCGCTGGCCCTCTGTCCTCGGCACGTAGCGTCCAACAAGCCGCACCGCCCCATCCTCCGCCTCATGCACAAAGGCGGATCGCGGTTTTGCAGATTCAGGGCGAAGGCGGGACTCCGCACCACCCTTCCGCCATGAAAAGGCATCTGGCGAGGGCATACTTCGCCCAGCGCCCAGCCATGCGCCAAGGGCCACACTCCGTATGCCACAAATTCTTCAACCAAGTCGCGCCCACTGCTCAGGCCGGCGGCGCACCGAAGAGCCCCTTCGTCCACATCCTCCTCCGCCACTTCAAAGGGCGGGTACGCTGAGTAAAAATGAGAACACATCACGGACACGGGGAGTCCCTCATGGCCTTCGACGGTACCCTCAGCAACGTAAAACCAAAATTCATTCCAATTGCCCCACTTGTTGCGGGCGCAAGGAACCAACTCGACTACCTGCATCATGGTTTTGCCGGTCTTCGGCGTGAATGTGCAGGATCCAAACTGAGCAACTTCGCCTCCAATCATCCTCTTCTGCCAGTGCAAACAATAATACTTCGCAAAAACTTCCACCGATGGCTGTCCACCGTACGAAGTCGTCGCCCAGACATACTTCGACAGAGCCACTATGGCATTCGTGTCAGCTGATGTATTTGAACGTTGAACCTGCGCAGGACTTCGCCAACAAATCGGTGCGCAGGCAAGCGGAGTCCGGCGGCAAAGAATGCCTCGAAAACGACCAACTCGCCCTCTGGCTCGGGGACTTCCTCCGTCCCCGGGACTCGAGCAACTCCGCCGCCGAAGTAACCCAACCGCTGCATATCTTGCACGCGGGCCGACGACATCCGCGATACGCCAAAATCAACAGAATCGCCAGCGCGCAACTCCTCCGCCATTAAACTACTCAGCGTCTCCTAAGACGAGGCGGCGGCCGGCGGCGAGGGAACGGCCGGCGGTGTAGCGGCAGCGGAAGAAGACGAGGACGGCATCGCTACGTACCGTCAGCGGCGGCGGGCGGTCTGCTTCACTCGAGCCAGATCTCCGGCGAACAAGAGCACGGCGGGCAGACGAGCAGCAAGAAGCGGAAAGGGCGGCTAGGGTTTTCGCGGAGCGCGGAAGGTGAAGTTCAAAAAAGCGCCGACCCCCGCCCCCTTTTATAGACAGGGCGCGACTCTTCGGGAAACCCGCAATCCAACAGTACGCCGTCAATCAACGGTCATATCAAAAACCCCCGCGGAACCACTTCGAGCGAGGGCAGCGTCTCCGCCATCTAACGACGTCTTCGGCACCAGGTGACTTTGTCGAACTGGTCCCTCGGAGGGCAAATGTTGGGGCGAAGGCAAAGGCGCCACCCTTCGCTCGAAGCCTTGCTGCAGCAGCTGAGCTAACAGAAACAAAACAGGCAGGGACACCCTTCGCTTCTTCCGCACCAGACGAAGACTGGCGACGAAGGGCATCCCACAGTGCGGCCTCGTCTGGCTCAGAGGCCCACGTGCAATCCGGCCCATTGTAATGGGCCCCGCGTGGCCGCCGTGCGTTACGGGCCTAATTTGTAAAAGCATTCCTGTAATTACGGTCTGTAACCCCGCTTTATGGGAATATTCTAGGGATAACCTAGGTAGCTGAGGGCACATGCGTCCTTAGCTCAAGGCGCTGCGCACTCAGGTACCTATAAATACCCCTGCACAGTGCCCGTGAGAGGCCAGATTAACAGAGCTTTTGCCATCTAACGCGAGTGCCCTGTTGACGTCACTGTTCACCCTTGTTGGATCCCCTTGCAACTGAGAGCAAGTTCCAACAATCGGGTTTGGTTGAAGTCTCTAGCGACGTTGTATTTGATGAGACTAATGGCTCTCCAAGAGAGCAAGTTGTTGATCTTGATGATGTAGATGAAGAAGACGTTCGCCGCGATACGCACCATGGCGACTGGAGATGTACGGCCTCAGGAACAATTGGAGCAAGATCAACCGTCTTCCTCAACTATGGTGCATCCCCCAACCCAAGATGACGAACAGGTACCTCAAGTGGAGGCGCATGATCAAGGGGGAGCACAGGATGTTCAAGTTGAAGAGGAAGAAGCACCTCAGGCACCTCCAACCCAAGTTCGAGCGACGATTCAAAGGGATCATCCCGTCGACCAAATATTGGGTGATATTAGCAAGGGAGTAACTACTCTCAAGATTAGTTAATTTTTGTGAGCATTACTCTTTTGTCTCTTTATTGAGCCTTTCAGGATAGAAGAGGCCTTGCTAGATCCGGACTGGGTGTTGGCCATGCAGGAGGAACTCAACAACTTCAAGCGCAATGAAGTTTGGACGCTAGTGCCTCATCCCAAGCAAAATGTTGTGGGAACCAAGTGGGTGTTCCGCAACAAATAGGATGAGCACGGGGTGGTGACAAGGAACAAGGCTCGACTTGTGGCAAAAGGTTATGCCCAAGTCGCAGGTTTGGACTTTGAGGAGACGTTCGCTCCTGTGGCTAGGCTAAATCAATTCGTATTTTGCTAGCATATGCCGCTCACCACTCTTTCAGGTTGTACCAAATGGATGTGAAGAGCGCTTTCCTCAACGGGCCGATCAAAGAGGAGGTGTACGTGGAGCAACCCCCTGGCTTCGAGGATGAACGGTACCCCGACCACGTGTGTAAGCTCTCTAAGGCGCTCTATGGACTTAAGCAAGCCCCAAGAGCATGGTATGAATGCCTTAGAGACTTTTTAATTGCTAATGCTTTCAAGGTCGGGAAAGCCGATCCAACTCTTTTTACTAAGACTTGCGATGGTGATCTTTTTGTGTGTCAAATTTATGTCGATGACATAATATTTGGTTCTACTAATCAAAAGGTGAAGAGTTTAGCAGGGTGATGACGCAGAAATTCGAGATGTCGATGATGGGCGAGTTGAACTACTTCCTTGGGTTCCAAGTGAAGCAACTCAAGTATGACACTTTCATCTCCCAAACGAAGTACACGCAAGACTTGCTAAAGCGGTTTGGGATGAAGGACGCCAAGCCCGCAAAGACGCCGATGGGAACTGACGGACACACCGACCTCAACAAAGGAGGTAAGTCCGTTGATCAAAAAGCATATCGGTCCATGATAGGTTCTTTGCTTTATTTATGTGCTAGTAGACCGGATATTATGCTTAGCGTATGCATGTGTGCTAGATTTCAATCTGATCCTAAGGAGTGTCACTTAGTGGCTGTGAAGCGAATTCTTCGATATTTAGTCGCTACGCCTTGCTTCGGGATCTGGTATCCAAAGGGGTCTAACTTTGACTTGATTGGGTACTCAGATTCCAACTATGCTGGATGTAAGGTCGATAGGAAGAGTACATCGGGGACGTGCCAATTCTTAGGAAGGTCCTGGTGTCGTGGAACTCTAAGAAACAAACTTCCGTTGCCCTATCCACCGCTGAGGCCGAGTACGTTGCCGCAGGACAGTGCTGTGCGCAACTACTTTAGATGAGGCAAACCCTCCGGGACTTTGGCTACAATCTGAGCAAAGTCCCATTCCTATGTGACAATGAGAGTGCTATCCGAATAGCGGAAAATCCTGTCGAGCACAGCCGCACAAAGCACATTGACATCGACATCACTTTTTGAGAGACACCAGCAAAAGGGAGATATCGAAGTGTTTCATGTTAGCACCGAGAACCAGCTAGCCGATATCTTCACTAAGCCTTTAGATGAAAAGACCTTTTGCAGGCTGCGTAGTGAGCTAAATATCCTAGATTCGTGGAACTTGGATTGATTTATAGCATACATGTGTTTATGCCGTTGATCATGTTCCTTATGCATTTTGTTGCTTACTATGGTGCTCCAGTTGTACAATCACTCCCCGGACCTCACAAGTCCTTGTGCAAGTGATGCACATATTTAGGGGGAGTTGTGCTACAACTTGACCCTTTGAAACTAACTGTTTGCTTGAGTTTGCATGATTTAGTCTCAAAGGAGTTTTGAAAGGGAAAAGGTGGACTTGGACCATGAAAGACTTCCACTGCACTCCGATGAGAGGGTAACTAATTCCAAGTTCATCTCACGTCCTCTTATTGCCTTTGTGTTCTCATCTGAAGATTTTGGTGAGGCAATGGGGTTAAGGGGCCAAGATTGATCCCGTTTTGGTGCTTGATGCCAAAGGGGGAGAAAATAAAGGCCAAAGCAATAGATGGATCAGCTACCACTTGAGAAATTTTGAAAATAGTAGATTAGAGCTTTTGGTTTGTCAAAACTCTTTTATTGTCTCTTATGTCAAAAGTTGGCCTATTGTGGGGAGAAGTGTTGATTATGGGAAAAAGGGGGAGTTTTTGAAAACCTTGATCAAATTTCGTTGGAATACCTCTCTTTGTGTCTCTACAAGTGGATTTGACTTAGAGATAGGAATTTGAGTTTGATTTGCAAAAACAAACCAAGTGGTGGCATAGAGTGATCCATATATGTCAAATAGGATTCAAAACAACCTTGAGTGTTCATTTGCTTTGATTTTGCACTTGTTCTAGTTGCTTTATGTTGTGTTGGCATAAATCACCAAAAAGGGGGAGATTGAAAGGGAAATGTGCCCTTGGGCCATTTCTAAGTATTTTGGTGATTGAGTGCCAACACAAATGCTTTTGTGCTAATCTATGCAAAGGTGTGGACAAAGTGCAAAACATGTCAAAAGGTATGTGTTTCTAGACTTAGTACATTATTTTATGGACTAATGTATTGTGTCTAAGTGCTGGAAACAGAAAAATCGAGTTGGAGAAAGGATGGCTAAGTTCAGCCAAAGTCTGCTCAGTCTCACGGACTGTCGGTGGTCACCGGACTGTCCGGTGCGTCAGGCTGGCTCTGGCGAACAGGCTGCTCTCGGGACTTCGACGGCGGTGTACGGCTAAAATTCACTGGTCTGTCCGGTGGTGCACCGGACTGTCCGGTGAGCCGTTCACAGGCGAACTCGTCGCTCTCGAGAAACCATCAACGGCGTACGGCTAAAATTCACCGGTCTTTCCGGTGGTGCACCAGACTGTCCGGTGAGTCAACGGTCGGCTGAGGATTCCGCGCGTGACGCGTGGCCGAGCCAACGGTCACATTGGTGCACCGGACTGTCCGGTGTGCACCGGACAGTGTCCGGTGCGCCAACGGCTCTCAGACTCCAACGGTCGGCTTCGCCAAATAAGGAAAGCAATCTGCACCGGACAGTGAACAGTGGATTTCCGGTGATGCACCGGACTGTCCGGTGCGCCAGTCGACAGAAGGCAAGATCTGCCTTCCAGGATTGTTCTCAACAGCTCCTAGCTGCCTTGGGGCTATAAAAGGGACCCCTAGGCGCATGGAGGAGCACACCAAGCATTCTTGCAACATTCCTAAGCACCAAGACCTCGATTCCGCGCATTTGTTTCTTTGTGATAGCATATAGAGCTCTAGTGGAGTTGTGAACTCATTGGGTTGTGTTGTGAGCTCTTGTTGCGACTTGTGTGCATGTTGACACTCTGATTTTTGTGTCTTGTGTGCGTTGCTAATCCCTCCCTTGCTCGTGCTTCTTTGTGAACTTCAAGTGTAAGGGCGAGAGGCTCCAAGTTGTGGAGATTCCTCGCAAACGGGATTAAGAAAAGCAAGCAAAACACCGTGGTATTCAAGTGGGTCTTTGGACCGCTTGAGAGGGGTTGATTGCAACCCTCGTCCGTTGGGACGCCACAACGTGGAGTAGGCAAGCGTTGGTCTTGGCCGAACCACGGGATAACCACCGTGCCATCTCTGTGATTGATTTCTTGTGGTTATTGTGTTTTGTGAGACTCATCTCTAGCCACTTGGCAAATTATTGTGCTAACACTTAACCAAGTTTTGTGGCTTAAGTTTTAAGTGTGACAGGATCACCTATTCACCCCCCTCTAGGTGCTCTCACAAGGCGGTGAGCCCTGTTCTGTTGCCAGGGGATCGATGGGGACGGTTGGTGTGTGTGGGGACGGAGTGCCTCGCCACGTCGTGTGTTTAGGTTTACCTTGCAAGGTTTGAAAACTCGATTCGAATCATCTGCTTCTCGCAGCTAATGAGACTACTTGATCCATGCTGCTACACTGAGTAACAAGTGGAAATGTGTTGATTGGCAAAAGATGTTGATTGCTAAAATGCTTGATACCATGTATGATTAGCTAGGTACACATTTAGTCTTAAGAGAGTCACACTAAAACTTGAAAAGCTAAAACTTGATTTTAGACTCAGCTAGTGCTTTTGGCAACCCAATCCCCTCAGCCAAACAACTGCATGTCTAGAGGTAGAGGAGTAGACTCCTCACACCGGGTAAGTCTAGCTGAGTATTAGTATACTCAGCCTTGCTTGTGGCATAATTTTTACAGGTTCTCTGGAGGATATGGTTGCTGGAGTGACTTGGCCGTCCATCTTGCCATCGGGTTGGACAGTCGAGTGGGACCCTACCTCAGGAGGGAAGGAGCATGAGGAGTGATGGGCTAGGCTTCCCCATCCCTCCGTTTATTTATCATTAGTTAATTTCCGCTGCATTTCGAACAATGATCATTAATTTTGCAAAACTCCGATGATGTTGTAATAACCTTAAGCATTCCTTAATGTATGATTTTATGCTTTATTGTATTTGCTCTGTGCCTCACCTTCGAGTGAGTACGTGGTACTTGATCCTGTTAGTGGCCTTGTCGGACTAGATCCAAGGGACTGATGTTTTATTCCCATTTAAGTGTAGTCTAGCCTCTAAGGTGGGACTTAGGCACTTAAATCGGAATAATTCGGGCGGTTCCGCCACAGCTGCTATCGGAGCTTGTACCACCATAGAGGAATCAATAAATCATAATTACCAATCTTTTCAAAAAGTAAAACTTGTTAGAAACCAATGTTGGATAGATCGGTAAGACGATAAGGGTGGACATAGAACGTGAAGCCTTAGGATACTAGATGGGTAGCTAGGTGGCTATTGGAATATGCCCTATAGGCTGCTATGGTAATGGATGGAGGTTTTCTCTATCCCTATATGCTTGATGTGAGGTCGCTTAGGACGAGCATACATGCATCATTTCTCTAGCTACTTAGTAAAAGATCAAGAATTTAAAAGCTACGTAATCCAAGATGCACCGTAATAAAAGTTTAATCCACATCAAAGGTCTCAACTTAACCATGGGAAAGCCAAGCATTAGTTTCCTTTTATTTTGGTAATTCTTTTTCTTTTTCGCTTACGCTTACCCTTACACAGATGACTCTCACGAATCCTCGGAAGGAGGGAACGCACATTCCCACACGGACGGACTTGCACGAGAGGGTTTTCCCTGCATTTTGTGGGAGGTGCTGCAGGGAGCCGGTTACGCTACGCCTCCCCAGTATGCGGTGCAGTTGTTCGAGGAGCACCGGGTACCCCGCTGTAGGGTGAGGATGACTTTGGAGCCTCATCCCTTGCAGCCGGGCTGGCATTCGTTGGACTCCGAGTCCTTCGGTTTCAGGGCTGAGGATACTATCGAGTCCACCGCTCTCCATGTGCTGACGACCTTCTGCGGCTTTCACCCCTTGGAGCTATCAACCCATCCCATTGGCTTGTTCCCCACTGAGAAGGAGGATGACCCAATGTGGAAGGATCGAGTGGAGCATGCCAAGGATGTGTGGGCTCTTTACCCGAGACAGACTGCTCACCTGACGGTGTGGTGCATGAATGCCCTGTATCGTCTGGAAGCAGTGCGAGGTGAGGCAATGTCCCAACTGATGGGAATAGTGGAGTCTACCAAGATCACCCTGGATAACAGGGAGGACCTTGTGGTAGACCTGTCCATGAGCTGGTGGAGAAGGACCTCCAGGTGGACTAGATGGCCACTCAAATCCAAGAGCTTGAGGATCAGGTAGGGGCTAGGGAAAACACCATCGAGGTTCTGGAAGATCAACTTCTGACCATGCAACAATAGCTTGAGGAAGCCAACTAGCATTTGGATCTGCACCATCAAGAAATTCAAGACATGGAGGCAGAATGGGCTGATGAGGATGTCGACATCGAGGGAGGAGAGGAGCCGGAGCCTGCATCCAGCTTGGACACTGCTGGCTCAGGGAGACCACCTTCCCTCGAGTCTAGCGTTGCCTCGTTTGCCCATTAGGTTTCAGAGTTAGGATATAAGTGTGCGACAGTAGGACTCCTCAAAACTAGCTTAGCTTTTGCACCTTGGAGGTACTAGGCTAGAGAGAGTGAGTATTTTGAACACTGCTGTAACTGTTAGAAAACTCTTTTGGCTTGGGGAATGCTGGATGATTTCTATTTTATGTTATGGAGGAAATTATATCATGTGGTCCTCTTGTGAAATTGCAAGGAAATGTTTGAAATTTTACAAACCTTGTCATTTAAAATCTTTTACCATGTGCAATCCCTGATTTCAAAAGTATGATATTAAGATCCTAAATTTCAGATGGCAGGAAGAGCGCGCCGTGGACATAATGAGCGCATTCCTCCACCACCGCCGTCGCCTCCTACCACGCAAGAGCTGATGGCTCAACAGAATGAGATTCTACGATAGTTAGCTCAGTGTCAGCCACCACCCCAGCACTATGGTGGTGGTGATCACCATCAGCGTCCCCCAGCAGCGGCCACCTATCAGGAGTTCCTCAGCACTCAACCGCCGTTGTTCACTCGGGCAGAGGCCCCACTTGATGCTGATGTGTGGCTTAGGGTGGTGGAATCCAAATTCCCACTGCTAAATGGAGGTTGTTCAGATGTGGCCAAGGTCCGTTTCGCCACCCAGCAGCTTCGTGGACCCACGCGGACATGGTGGGATCACTTCCTCGCTATGCAGCCGGTTGACCACGTGGTTGAATGGGGAGAGTTCAAGGCAACATTCAGAGGACATCACATACCAGCAGGCATTATGGACCGCAAGCTCAATGAGTTTCTGGCACTCACTCAGGGAGTCGTACAGTGTTACAGTACACCCAATCCTTCAATGACCTATGTTAGTACGCAGGCTATCATGCTGACACTGATGAGAAGAAAAGGGACAGGTTCAAGAGGGGCCTCATACTAAACTCTGCGACCGTCTCAACACAGTCAGGGCCAACAGTTACAATGAGTTAGTTAACATGGCCATATCTCAGGAAGACTGCATCATCCTGCCAGGCAGAAAAGAAGAGGAAGACCCCTATGGCAGGACCTTCAGCTCAGCCTCAGCGCTTCTGAATTGTGTCCGACACTCAGAGTAGGGGACCTCAGCAACAAGGACGATGGGTGATCCGACCACAGCAGCAACAACAGGCACCCAACCGCTCTCAACCCCCAGTTCAGAGGAACAACAACCCTCCACATCAGCAGTACCGTCAGGCAAATGACAACAGGTGTTTCACTTGTGGTGGCACTGGACACTACACCAAGAATTGTCCCAAGAACCAGCAGAGGCAGGGGCAGAATTCAAATCAGAACCAAGGCAAGAGGCAGAGGGTGCAAGTGAGGCAGGGCAGGCTGAACTTCACCACCTTGGCTGATATTCCGGAGGGAGCACCCGTCAAGGCCGGTATCTTTTCTGTTTTGAATTATCCTGCAGTCATTCTTTTTGATTCTGGTGCATCACATAGCTTCATCAGCGCAAAATTTAGTGCCAAATGTCAGCTAACTTTTTACCACACAAATGGGGGCATTACGATTGCAACACCAGGAGGCAGGGTTGCCACCTATCAACTCAACCGGTGCGTGCCAATAAAGTTGGGTAGTCTTGTATTTAAAACCACCCTCCTTATCATGGGCTTGGAGAGCGTGGATATTATCTTGGGAACTGACTGGTTATCACGACATTATGCCTTGATTGATGTCGCAGCAAGAGCCATTGAAATACACTCACCTTTTTGTGGAGAAATCACATTGTACTTGCATAACCAGGGTTGTACCCATTCTTGTGCCCTCACCATGGTAGAGTCACCCATAGAAAGGATTCCAGTGGTCTGTGAGTACCCTGATGTCTTCCCAGACGAATTGCCAGGGATGCCGCCCGATAGAGACATAGAGTTTGCAATTGAACTGCAACCCGGAACTGCACCTATATCCAAGAGACCCTATAGGATGCCTCCAGTAGAGTTGGCAGAATTGAAAAAAGCAGTTACAAGAGTTGTTAGACAAGGGATTCATTCGCCCAAGTACTTCACCATGGGGATGTCCAGCCTTGTTCGTGAAAAAGAAGGATGAGAGTCTGAGATTGTGTGTTGATTACCGCCCTCTCAATGCGGTGACAATCAAAAATAAGTATCGTTGCCCCACATTGATGTATTGTTTGATCATTTGGTGGGAGCCAATGTGTTTTCTAAGATAGACCTTCGCTCTGGCTATCACCAAATCAAGATCAGAGCTAGTGATATTCCGAAGACAGCTTTCTCTACCAGATACGGACTTTATGAGTACTTGGTGATGTCATTCGGGCTGACCAATGCCCCGGCATATTTCATGTATTTGATGAATTCAGTTCATGCCAGAACTGGACAAGTTTGTGGTGGTTTTCATTGATGACATTCTGGTATATTCAAGAAATGAATAGGAGCATACTAAGCACTTGCATACAGTACTTCAAAGACTGCCCGATCATCATTTATATGCTAAATTGTCCAAATGTGATTTCTGGCCGAGGGAAATTAAATTTTTGGGTCGCACCATTTCTCAGGATGGGATATCAGTTGATCCTGAGAAAGTGCAAGAGGTGATGGATTGGAAGCCTCCTACTTCAGTGCGGCAGATTCGGAGTTTTCTGGGTTTGGCAGGATACTATCGGCGATTCATTCCGGATTTCTCTAGGATTGCTAAGCCAATGACGGAATTGTTGAAGAAAGGAGTAAAGTACGAATGGAGTCAGAAATGTGCGGATGCCTTTCATGCACTAAGGCAGCATCTGACAACAGCACCTGTGCTAGCACAGCCTGACAACACAAAATCTTTTGATGTATACTGTGATGCTTCAGGCACTGGACTAGGTTGTGTTTTGATGCAAGACAACAGAGTTATTGCCTACGCATCCAGAGCACTCAGGCCTCATGAGTAGAACTATCCCACACATGATGGAGTTAGCAGCAGTAGTTCATGCTCTAAAGATATGGAGACATTATCTAATGGGAGCTCATTGTAATATATACTGACCATAAGAGTCTCAAGTATATTTTCACACAGGCTGATCTTAATATGAGGCAGAGGAGGTGGTTGGAATGATCAAGGACTATGATTTGGAAGTGCATTACCATCGGGCAAGGCAAATGTTGTGGCGGATGCCTCAAGTCGAAAGGCCCAGTGCAACTGTGTAACTATGGACTCTAAGATCGCCACTCTGTGTGACGAGTTGCACAAGCTAAAACTGGAAGTTGTTTCCCCAGGTACCTTGGCTTATATCTCGGTAGAGCCAACATTACAAGAGCAGATAATCATGGTGCAAATTGGTGACAAGGGGGTTCAAGTCATTCAGGAGATGCTCGAACAAAAGGTGGATAAGTACAAATGCTTTCGTCAGGATAGCAAGGGAGTTCTATGGTTTGAAGACCGATTGGTTGTTCCTAAGAATCTAGAACTCAGACAGAAAATATTGGATGAAGCTCATCTTTCCAAATTTTCCATGCACCCCGATAGTAACAAGATGTATCATGACCTCAGATCCTTGTATTGGTGGACCCGGATGAAGAGAGAAATAGCTAAGTATGTAGCTGAGTGCGACACTTGCCAAAGAATCAAAGCTAGTCATTTGAAAGTAGCTGGTACCTTACAGCCTCTTCCCATACCATCTTGGAAATGGGTGGATATTTGCATGGATTTTATTGTGGGATTGCCCAACACCTCCTGGCACCACGATTCTATTTGGGTCATTGTGGATAGGCTAACCAAGACAGCTCATTTCTTGCCAGTACATACCACCCACAGGGCAGAAAAGTATGCAGAAATCTATATTGACCAAAATAGTGCGTTTGCATGGAATACCAAGGACTATCATGTCAGATAGAG
Organism: Zea luxurians; assembly: GCA_029449295.1. Lineage (NCBI taxonomy): Eukaryota > Viridiplantae > Streptophyta > Magnoliopsida > Poales > Poaceae > Zea > Zea luxurians. The sequence continues at coordinate 979,080 of JAOPSE010000023.1, read as the reverse complement.
GAGCACCGTTCGTAGCATGTTTCTGGGAGCAGCTGAAAGAGTCACTTGGAACCCATGTGATAAGAAGCTCTGCATACCATCCTCAAACTGTCGGCCAGACGGAAAGAGTAAATCAGATTCTTGAGGACATTTTGCGAGCCTGTGTTACACTATGGTAAGAATTGGGATCAAGGGCAAGTTAGCTCCTCGCTATATTGGACCCTATGAGATCAAAGGGGCTTGTGGACCTGTAGCATACCAGCTGAAGTTGCCATCTCATGTGTTAGCAATTCATGATGTATTCCACGTATCTCAGCTACGGAAGTGTGTCCGCTTACCCACGGAAGTGCTACCTGAACTAGAATTGGAGATAGAACCAGACTTGTCTTATCAAGAGCACCCCATCAAGGTATTGGACCAAAAGAAATATCAACTCGAGCAAGGTCAATCCGAATGTATAAGATTCAGTGGAGCAACCATTCAGAAGAAGAGGCTACATGGGGAACAGAGGATTTTCTACGTTCTTGCTTCCTCGATTTTCTACCTAAAGGAATCGGTACGTAACCCAAAACACCCACCCCCACCTGCCCTTTGAATCTAAATATAAGAGAAACATAGTTAATAAGAGTAGAGTAAGTTGTGAAAATAAATCTAGAAGGACTTCCTTCTGAAGTTGCAAAGAGGATGACATTCGAAGAGCAGTTAACTAGAGAATCTTGGTTAAAGGAAACCACAACACACTAACACACACCTTCTTGGTACCCCACTAGAGGATCCCTACCCAATCTCAGGACGAGATTCCTTTAAGGGAGGAGGGGTGTAACAGCCCTGGTGTTACCAAAAGCCCTGGCCAAAGAAGCACATTTGTGTCCTACTCAAACTATATGTTAGAATGGAAAGTGAAGGAACTCAAAGTTTTAGGGGCATGGGTAAGATAAGCATTACTCATAACAAGAAAGGAACCCTAGCCTTCATACAATGTTCACCCACAAAACAATATTCTAAAACCCTAATTCCTTTTTAAGCCCTTAAAACCCTAACCATGGGATTAAAGGGGAAAGAGTGGGCAAATGACCAAAACATAGAAAGGGACCTTTACTAAAGATGAAGTGTATTAGTAAAGCTACAAAATTTAGTAAGAGAAGCATTACAAAAAGGCCCAACAAAAAACTCAAAACAATTCACCAAGTGGGGGAGCACACTAGGGCCATTTAAAATTCTTAAGTCCCCAAAACCACCCCTAGCCCAAAGATCAAAGGTGTTCACCTTTGTGCTGGCGCCAAAACCCCTTGGTCCAAATAGCAAAAAGTGGCCAAACTACCTAAGGCACACCCTAGAAAAATTTGAACCCAAGACAAGACCATTTGACAAGGTTTGACATCAGTTTTGTCTCGGGATAAACAGTGCCACACCTCGACGTGACCGCCAGGAACTCCCGGATCTAACCCCGCCCTTCACCGGACCTCCCTCGCCACCGGTAAGCCGCGCCACCCTTTTCCTCTCCGCGGTTACTGTTTCAAGGGGGAGGGAGCTCGGTTGAAAAGAAGAAGAAGCCGGGGGTTTTTGCATAGTCAGTGACTCAAAGAAATAGTCCCGCAGGGGTATGGTTTAAAGAATTAGTTAAGGGAAACCCAGGAGCCTCAATGAAACTGATTTTTTATTAAACCTTTTAAGCATTATTCTTTAAATGCAGACAGAGCTTACAAATTCATAACTCTAATTTTATCCAGCCAAATTTGATCAAAATTTTGGTAGGTTCTAAATAATATGAACTACTTAGGAAAAATACCAAACACCTAGGGTACTGCAAGACTTTTTAAAGTTTTGATTTAAATAGTAAACTGACCAAAAGCTCAATAAAGAAGGGAAAATAGCTATACTGTTGGACTGAGGTTAAGAAAAATTAGAGAGATACTTAACCACTAACTACCCTGTTTAAAAATAATAAACTCCTCGGTGCACCAGATTAGGGAGGGTTTTACCATTAAAACTTCCTTTGATTCAAACTTAAAGAAAATGAAAAGGGAGTTTAAAATAAGAACCAGAGGGCAACCACATTTTTGCTAGCTTACTTTAGTAACATAGTTCACTAGAAAATTTTGTTGAGTCCTCTGTTAGTACAAAAGAAATGCACCACATTTTATTTCATGAAAACAATGAAAAATTAGAAAAATTCTAAAAAATTAACCCTAAGGAGAACCCACCCAATCCTTGGGATAACTAATAATATGCTAGTATGAATCTAGAAAAAATATAAATTCTGTTGTTTGACTTTTTTTCAAATAACAAGTTAGTTATAAGTACCTTTTTGACATTAAAATTTAGAAAATCACAACTAATAACCGAGTGGGTCTTTTTCTGTGATTTTTAGCACAGAGACCTATTATCACCTATGAATCTTGGCAAAAATAAATTTTAGTCCAGAAACCTCACCTAAATTAGAGCTATAGTGTAAAGTGCCCTTTTACCCTTACTTTTGTTATTTTTGCACAAGGAGTATCTGAATTAATTCCAACCTCAAATTTTTAGGATAAACCACAGAGGTCAATGTTTACCCACTGTAATTTTTGTAACATTTTTGAAAAATTCTAAATTTCCACGGTAGTTCAAAAGCACTCAATAAGAAGCATAATAAAAAGTAGAATGGGAATTTTTGGAAGAAATTAATAATGTACAAATAAATCCTCCTAAGAGTCCCATAGAAACATAAAGGAGGTGATTGAAGGTTTTAAGTTCATTCAAAACCCTAAAATGAGTGTATGAAACCCTTAAAGCCGATAAAGGAAACCCTAGTGTACCCACTGTTTTAATACTGTTTCACCATACGTAGTATTTACAAATTGGCATATCATTAATATGTATGTACCTTATTCATTGCATTCGATAGATTGTAATCTCGCTGACAGAGAGTACATCCTCGTTCCGGAGCAAGGAATTGCTCAGGAGATAGTCCAGGAGCCAGCACCAGAGCCTGCCATCGAGGATCTGCCTGCCCCAACTTTGGAAGGCAAGCCCCAATTTTATGCATAACCAATTCTATATGCTATTTTACTGCACTTAATGTTTGTAGGCTTGTACTGTGCACTTAAGTATAGGAGTTGCCTGAAACTCTAGTTGCATGAACTTAGGATTCCTTTTGAGATGGATACTAGTATGCTAGGTCGAGTAGCTGCTTTACTAATTAGGGATCTTGGTAGAAGTCGAGTGATTTTCTAGCACTCACGCGAGGTCAGGAATTGGTTGTATCCATTTTTATATCGTAATGATGATGGTCTGTGGACAACGATCCATGGGGATGTGTTGTCTACGAGACGGAAATTGGAATAAGGATTAAGGTGTGGTACCGTGTGTCAAGCGTTTGAACGTACTAAGCACATGCCGAGAAATATGGTAAATCGGTAAGCCTAGTACCTGAGTGAACCTGCACGATGGCAGTCGTGGTCAGTGAGGCATTGTACGCCAAGGCGGTGAGCCCTGTTCTATTGCCAGGGGATCGATGGGGACGGTTGGTGTGTGGGGACGGAGTGCCTTGCCATGTCGTGTGTTTAGGTTTACCTTGCAAGGTTTAAAAACTTGATTCGAATCGTCTGCTTCTCGCAGCTAATGAGACTGCTTGATCCATGTTGCTACATTGAATAACAAGTGGAAATGTGTTGATTGGCAAAAGATGTTGATTGCTAAAATGCTTGATACCATGTATGATTAGCTAGATACACATTTAGTCTTAAGAGAGTCACACTAAAACTTAAAAAGCTAAAACTTGATTTAGACTCAGCTAGTGCTTTTGGCAACCCAATCCCCTCAGCCAAACAGCTGCATGTCTAGAGGTAGAGGAGTAGACTCCTCACACCGGGTAAGTCTAGCTGAGTATTAGTATACTCAGCCTTGCTTGTGGCATAATTTTTACAGGTTCTCTGGAGGATATGGTTGCTGGAGTGACTTGGCCATCCATCTTGCCACCGGGTTGGACAGTCGAGTGGGACCCTACCTCAGCTGGGGAGGAGCATGAGGAGTGATGGGCTAGACTTCCCCATCCCTCCATTTATTTATCGTTAGTTAATTTCTGCTGCATTCCGAACAATGATCATTAATTTTGCAAAACTCCGATGATGTTGTAATAACCTTAAGCACTTCCTTAATGTATGGTTTTATGCTTTATTGTATTTGCTCTGTGCCTCACCTTCGAGTGAGTATGTGGTACTTGATCCTGTTAGTGGCCTTGTCGGACTAGATCCGAGGGACTAACGTTTTATTCCCATTTAAGTGTAGTCTTGCCTCTAAGGTGGGACTTAGGCACTTAAGTCAGAATAATTCGAACGGTTCCGCCACAGGCTAGAGGGGAAGTGAATACACTGTGTTGACTATTACACTAGAGAAATTTAATCAAATCGATAAGAGATATAAAATTACTAGCCTCGATGAGACAACAAAATATAATGAGCAATTTAAGCTAACACCACAAAAGATAGACAATATACAAATTACCAACTACTTGTAAGTAATGTTTAAAAGTTGAGAGAGAGACCGGAATTTATCCCGTGGTATCGGTGATTTGTCGTTCACCCCTAATCCACGTTGAGGTGGAATTCAAGCTCTCACTTGCTCCTCTACCAAGACACGGCTTGATCTTTGAGCCAAGTGGACAAGAACTCACTCAATACCTCGATTTCACTAGCGTCGCCTTTGCCACTCCGGCGAGGTGGGCGCGAACCCCTCACAATCAATTCCGTGGCTCCTCCACAATCTTCACGGAGAGCTCGACGGAGATAACACCCGAGCCATCTAGGAGGCGGCAACCTCCAAGAGTAACAAGTCGATGACGCTTGCCCGGTGTACCACCTAGTGCCTTAAAAGATCACAACGAATGCAAATGCACTAGAGCGTCTCAATCACTCACTAGAATGCGATCTCAATCAACGAGTGTGAGTATTTGAGTGGGAGGATCACAAATGAGCTCAATGTGTGCTAGGAGTGGCCAAAAGAACCCTCACACACAAGCTCCACTTCTATTTATAGCCTTCAACACATACATAGTCGTTATGTGCAACTAGCACAACTTTTGCGCACACGCGGACGATCCGCGCCCCATGGCCGGACGGTCCACCGTACTAGTAATGGCTATATTGACTGTTTGAAACCTGTCAGTGTTGTCATAAAAGTCAAGGCCGGACGGTCCACCTCAGGGCCGGACGGTTCGGGACCTGACAACTTGGAATAACAGAGCGCTGGTCAGTCAAAGTAATTCGAGTGGACAGTCTGCCATTCTTGGTCGAACGGTCCGCACATGGACCACTTACCGCCTGGCTAAAAATCCCGGACAGTCCGTAGTGCAAGGACACAAAAACACACAATCCCTGCCCAAAACACCTGCTGGCCGTCAAAAGCAAAAACCTATGTTTTACCTTTGCCTTCACTTGATCCACAATCAATGGTTATGAGTCCTAAGGACTTTACTGTTTCCTGTGGTCCAGTCCTGCATTCTTATTTCTCCAAGAATTGTTAGTCCACATTAATTTGTCATTAATTACCAAAACACCACTTATGGGCCTAGATGATTCACAGCCAGACCCCGACAGGTGGGCCCAATGTGCTAGTATTAAACATATACTGCATGGAGTTATAAGTGCAATGGTGGACTGAGATCTTCCCTTCGACCTCTGTGTCGATCCTGTGACTAGGTATGTTCTCCCTGTTCGTCGGTCTATGCCCGTCTTGGAAGCCATCTAGTACGCTGACGTCGCAGGGGTAGGGTGCGCTAACGTACGTGGGACTTAATGTGATATCTTTGTGTTGTCATTTCTAGTCTGCGCAGTAGCAAATGTATCAGGCGGCTAAGCGGAGCCTCATGATGGTGTCGCTCACACACTCAAGATAAACGACTCAATAACTTGTGTTATCTTGAGCGGACATTAAATACGTGCGGCGTAGGCAAGCCACCGAGCACCTCAGTAACACAACGTGGTCTTGTCAGTCTGTACAGCCTGTCATACTTTGTGATCCGCAGAGCATGCTTTGGGCACCCCTGCATCAAACACGAGTAGTGTGCTTGCCAGCGAGGAGTTTGCTTCTAGACGAAGGTTTGTGCCACATGCTCAGGGGCCACGTATTGACTCTGGACCCCTGCCTGAGCGCAGCGTGTAAGCCAAGGGCACACAACCTGTAAGCCCTGGGCTCACACTGACGGGGTCTGGAGCCCAAAGACAAAGAATCAAGCTAAGAGAACCTAGAGGGGGTGAATAGGTGATCCTGGGAAAATCAACTCTAAACAAGACACTAGGCTTATTATAAGTGTTAGTGAAATCCAAAACCAATTTGTTGGAAGTAGAGTTGGAGAGGAGAGGAGAACTCTTCACTTAATTGTTACTTTAATAAGTGTAGTAAACTTAGGAGCAATAAAACAAGTGAAATATGAGAACTCTTAGAAGACAACAATCGCAATAGAGTAAATCCACAAGAGACACGACGATTATCCTGTGGTTCAGCCAATGCCTACTCCACATTGTGGTAACCTTTTTCAGTCAAGGATTGCACTCAACCCCTCTCAAGTGATCCAAAGATCAAACTTGAGTCATGTTGTTCTTCCTTATATCAAATCCTCTTGTGAGGAATCTCCACAAGTTGGAATCTCTAATGCCTTACACAAATGATCTCAATCAAAGCACAAGAGTAAGGAGGGAGTAGAAACACACACAAAAGTATAAGAGCAACAACACACCACACATAAGCAAAGGAGAGAATGCAAGAATCAAAACGATAGAGTTTCTCTCAAGAAAACACTCAATTCTCTCTCGAATGAGTCGAAAGCGTGGTTGTGTTGAATCGGAGTTTCGGTGTGCTCTTAGTATACTTGGGTAACTGATCCATGCGCCTAGGGTCCTTTTATAGCCCCAAGGCCAAAGGACCGTTTCTTCTTTGTTTGGAAGGCCCTGTTGCCTTCTGTCCATGAGTGCACCGGACTATCCGATGCACACCGGACAGTGAACAGTGCGCGATTTCTTTCCATCCCTCCATGTCGATCGTTGAGTTAGCCATTGCATCCTTCGTCTGCCTGGATCACCAGACAGTGTGGTGCACCGAACAGTCCGGTGCTGTCACGTGTCCACTGTTGATTACGCGCTGACCGTTGGCACTGGCGAGAGCCATTGGCCGCCTAGCTCACCGGACAGTCCAGTGCACACCAGACAGTCTGGTGAATTATAGCCAGCGTGCTTGGCCAATTTCCCAAGAGTGGCTTGTTCAACCAACTGATCTCCTAGGCACCAAACATTGTCCGGTGCGCCTAGGCTGGCGCAGGTTTGGCTAATCCAAACCAAACTTCTTTGTTCTACTTTGTCTCGACTTTGAGAGTTTCCTAGCACTTAGATGAGCACAGTTAGTAACTAAAACAATTGACTAAGTGGTAGTTCCATACCTTTGATTCTCCATTTCAATAGGATTTGTAATGTGCTCATACTCAGTAGGCATGCTACCACAAAGTGATGTGTTGCGCACTTAATCACCAAAACACTTAGAAATGGTCCAAGGGCACATTTCCCTTTCAATCTCCCCCTTTTGGTGATTTTTGCCAACACATTAAAAGCAACTCAAAATGCACTAACAATACCAAATGTGAGCCAAAACGTGCACATCAAAGTCAAACTAAGAACCAATTGAATTATCACAGGATTTGGCATATTTGGATCATTTTGCCACCACTTGCCACTTGGTTTATTTTTGCAATAAAAATTCAATTTCTCACTTCTATGTCAAAAACACTTTGTTTTGGTAAATCAAAACATTTTTGAGACTATTTTTGATTAAAGGCAAAAAAACTCCCTTTTCCCATAATCAAATTTATCCCTCACAAGAGAGTAGTTTTACAATAAGAGGGGTTTGATAAAAAAGAGTACTAAACACAATAATTTTTAAAAATTCACAAGTGGTAGTTGATCCAGTTGCTTTGGCCTTAGTTTCTCCCCCTATGGCATGAAGTGCCAAAATAGAGAAACTACTGGCCTTTAAACCTCATTGCCTCACCAAAAATTGCGAATTAAAAACAAGAAGGCAATGAACACCAAGGACAACTTGAACAAGATACCATTTTGCACTAGAAAGCCTTGTTTGTTATTCAAGTTCACCATTTCCCTTTCTATTCACCTTTGAGACTACACCAAAATTACTTAACCAAACATGTTAGTCTCAAAGGGTCAAGTTCTAACATATCCTCCCCCTAAACATATGCATCACTTGCACAAGGCTTGGTAAAGATATATGTCTTGTTCCGGAGAATGGTTTACAACTTGAACACCATAAATACATACTTAAACTTACAATTGGCATGATCAATACATAAAACATATGTGCTCTAGATCAATCCAAGTTCCACGAATCTAAGACATTTAGTTCACTACGCAGCTTATAAAACTTTTTCTCATCTAAAGGCTTGGTAAAGATATCGGCTAGCTGGTGATCGTGCTAATATGGCAAACATCGATATCTCCCTTTTGCTGGCGATCTCTCAGAAAGTGATATCGGATGTCTATGTGCTTAGTGCGACTGTGTTCAATTGGTTTATCCGCCAAGCGGATTGCACTCTCATTATCACATAGGAGTGAGACTTTTCTCAAGTTGTTGCCAAAGTCTGGAGGGTTTGCCTCATCCAAAGTAGTTGTACGCACCACTAGCCTGCGGCAATATACTCGACCTCAGTGGTGGATAGAGCAACAGAAGTTTGTTTCTTGGAACTCCAAGACACTAGGGACCTTCCCAAAAACTAACAAGTCTCTGCTGTGCTCTTCCTATCAACCTTGTACCCAACATAGTCGGAGAGTGAGTATCCAATCAAGTCAAAGGTAGACCCCTTAGGATACTAGAGCCCGATGTAAGGCATATGAACTAAATATCTAAGAATACGCTTCACAGCCACAAGGTGACATTCCTTGGGAACAAATTGAAATCTAGAACATATGCAAACAGAAAGCATAATGTCTGGTCTACTTGCACAAAGATAAAAGCACGGATCCTATCATAGTCCAGTATACGTTTTGATCTACGGACTTACCTTCCGTGTTAAGCCCCAAGTGTCCATCAGTTCCCATTAGCATTTTAGCAGGCTTTGTGTCCTTCATCCCAAATTCTTAAGTATATCTTGGATGTACTTTGCTTGAGAGATGAATGTCCCTTCCTTGAGAGCTTTACTTGAAATCTGAGGAACTAAGTCAACTCTCCCATCATGGAAATCTCAAATTTCTATGTCATAACCCTGCTAAACTCTTCACATGACTTTTGATTAGTAGAACCAAATATTATGTCATCGACATATATTTGGCATCTAAACAAATCACCATTGCATGTCTTAGTGAAAAGAGTTGGATCAGATTTCCCGACCTTAAAGCATTAGAAATAAGGAAATCTCTAAGGCATTCATACCATGCTCTTAGGGATTACTTAAGTCCATAGAGCGCCTTAGAGAGCTTGTACACATGGTTGGGGTACCTGTCATCCTCGAAGCCAGAGGATTGTTCCATGTACACCTCCTCCTTAATTAGCCAATTGAGGAAAGCGCTCTTCATGTCCATTTGAAAAAGCTTAAAAGAATGGTGAGCAACATAGGCTAATAACATTCGAGTAGAATCAAGCCTAGCTACAGGAGCAAAAGTCTCCTCAAAATCCAAACCTGTGACTTGAGCATAACCTTTTGCTACAAGTCTTGTGTAACACCCAGGTGTTTATATTCCGCTCGACAACGAGTACGGATTTAAGCACGTAATCAGTGGATAAAACAGATGCTAAATTTCAATTATCTTTGCCTATCGCGATTGCAATATCGCATCTGTTTCATTTGTCGCGAGTTCGACATTGTTTTTATTTATCCGGGCTCTTCCTAAATTTTCGTGATGTTCAGAACGTAGTTGTTCCAAAAATTAGTGTTGTTGGGGACTTGTTCTCAAATACTATGGATTAAGAACAAGGCAACACAAGATGTTAAATGTTAATGCCCTTCATCCTTCGAAGCATTATTTCCCTTAGGATATAATGATCTTCAAACGAAGGTCATGAAGGACATACCTTCATCATCGCAGTATATATTAAATAAAAGAAGAAGCATATGGCATATAGGAAACAACATAAACAATCATATAATATTATTGATTCATTCTGATTATATGATCATGGAAAGGCAGGAACAATATTGAATTACAAAAGTACCTTCGGCTTGACAGAAGGCAAAAAAGTACAAGCGTGACGCAAAGGCAATTACAAGTCAGCGTGAACAGTACGGGGGTATTGTTCATCTATTTATAGGCACAGGACGCAGCCTATAAGAAATTACATTCATGCCCTTTATATTTATTATTGACTTATATACAAATCTATGTGGATTAAATAGCCTTTTCTCCTTTAAGTCGGTTCCTTTTCCCGCGAATGAGCCGAAGCTCCCTTGCGTGTAGCTTCGGAGCAACGGCAACCTTCGTCACGATCATGCTCTTCTCATCGTGTACGCTTTTATCATCAATCCAAAGATACCTGTCCATAGCCATACTTGGAAGACATTGTTAAATTACGTTTTTGAGGACCTGCAAAGGACGAAGGCCCCAACAGTAGCCCCTCGCAGTATTAATTTGTTTAAGATAACGAATTCAGACTGCGACATGGACGAAGGCCTTAAGCCGAAGGTCTGAAAAAACACCTTCCCTTTGCTAGAATAGCAACAGTCAATGACAGACAGGACCCTCCAATTCGGGGCGTGCCGAGCGTATAAATAAGAACTTGCACCAACCTCATTTGGTACGCTGCTTGCGCCATTTGCTTTGTTTTCTCAATTTTATACTCTTGCTCACCAACGCTTGCTAGTTTCTCAAGCTTTCTAAGCTTCGGTTTGAAGGGCACGTTTTCATCATTTCCAAAGAAAAGATGTCTCAAGACAAGAAGATTGTTGCTGAGACGAAGCTGACCGAAGAGGAGAAGCTCTTTGAACAGAAGAAGGCTGCGAATCCTTATATAGCTGGGTGAGCCTTCGGCGAAAAAACACCTTCCCTTCTTTTCATGCTTCGTAAAGAAGAGTTTTTATGCCTCGTAAAAACATCCACACTTGTAAAGAACATCCAAACTTCGTAAAATCATCAATGCTTTGTAAACAATAGATCCCTTCTTCCACATCAGAACTGATGAAGCTGTAATTCTTAGCTTACTTTGTGCCTTAGCACCTTTTCATTTTTGTAAAGCATTCTCTGAAGATCAGCTTTGTTTCCAATTCATGTCATTGATGTGATATGATGTATGATGTGAGATATGATGCGATGATATGGTGCAAAGAATGATGCTAATGCCGAAGACACATACCCACGCTGAAACACAATCTTTGCGTCCCCTTAGGAACGATCAAAATCTCTTTGTCGTTTATTTTTTGGCTTCACCACTTATTTTTCAGTGTAAGTTCTTCATCCCCTTAGGAACGTCTTTTGAACTTCTTCGCCTTCTATTTCAGCGGTATTCGCGTTGACTTTTCGTGCTTCGCCTTATATTTCAGCGGTATTTGGCTCTGCATTCCCTTTGGAACGACTTTTGAGCAGAAAAACTTACACTGCTCTCCTTTAGGAACGACTTTTTGTAGCTTCGGCAAACTTACGCTGTGCTCCTTCGGAACGACTTTTTGTAGCTTCGGTGGAACTTGCAATGCGATTTTTAGCTCTGCATTCCCTTAGGAACGACTTTTGAGCTTCAACAATTTTTGAGCTTCGTGAGTCTATGGAGAAGATATATTTCACTATGACAGGAACGAAGCTATTACAAGAAATTAAAACTAGGTTTACACTGATTGTTCCTTATTAAAAACAAAATGACAATGAACATAAAAATGTTTCAGAGGTAGGATATCTCTCAATAGATGTGTTTTGATTCTGGCACAGTACTGTTGACTGTGCGAGCTTCGGATTCCTCCCTGAATTCCCGTTGCTGTTGAGAGTGTTGGTGCCCTTCTGGCTGCTAGCTTCGGGAATAGGTCGGTTGTAGTGGTGGCGGAGGCGGGAGAGTTGTGGCCAGGAAGCCTGTGAATGGCCAGCCGAAGCGACAGAAGCTGCAGGATGATTGTTTACATACTCTGGTATGTAAGGAGAGTGACACGAAGCAGTGTGTAAGACCTGCTTTGGCTAGTTCTGCCGGGCTTCGGCTTCTGCTATTTCCTTTTGTTTTTGAATGGTGACATGACACATTATTGTAGTATGGCCCTTGTCCTCACCACAGAATAAGCAGTAAATTTTTCTAGGCTGATCCCCAAACCTTCCTCCGAAGCCCCTGGCGCCTCTGCCCCTTGTAGCTGGTGGCCTGAAGGAGTTTTGTTGTTGCCCGAAGATTGTGAGGTATATTGTGACCTCTGGGACTGACTTCCTTTGTCATCACCTTGAGTGGAGTTATGGATTGACCTGACGTGCCTCGGATGGATTCTTCCTCCGAAGCCCCTGGTCATTTCAGAGAATCATAAGCTTCCTCCCTTCTTTGGCAGAAGTCATTGCCAGCTCGGATGTACTCATCCATCTTCTGAAGCAGCTTCTCCAGAGTTGCGGGGGCTTCCTTGCGAAGTACTAAGCCGTAGGTCCTGGCCGAAGGCCCTTAATCATGGCCTCAATGACAATCTCATTGGGCTCTGTAGGTGCTTGTGCCCTTGGTTGCAAGAACCTTCGTACATAGGCCTGAAGGTATTCTTCGTGGTCTTGCGTACATTGGAACAGAGCCTGAGCTGTGACCAGCTTTTTTTGAAAGCCTTGGAAGCTGGTAACCAACATGTCCTTAAGCTTCTGCCACGACATAATGGTCCCTGGTCGAAGAGAAGAATACCATGTTTGGGCAACATTCCGGACTGCCATGACGAAGGACTTCGCCATAACTACAGTGTTGCCCCCGTACGAAGATATAGTTTCTTCGTAGCTCATTAGAAACTGCTTTGGATCTGAGTGTCCATCATACATGGGGAGCTGAGGTGGCTTGTATGATGGGGGCCATGGGGTAGCCTATAGTTCTGCTGCCAAGGGAGAAGCATCATCAAAAGTAAAGGCATCATGATGAAAATCATCATACCATGCATCCTCATTGGATAGGCCTTCTTGACGAAGCTCCCTGTGCTGGGGCCTTCGATCTTGTTCATCTTGGACAAGATGACGCACTTCTTCAGTGGCTTCATCGATCTTCCTTTGAAGATCAGCCAATCGCGCCATCTTCTCCTTCTTCCTTTGAACTTGCTGATGGATTATCTCCATATCTCTGATCTCTTGGTCCAACTCCTCTTCTTGGAGTGTTGGACTGGTAGCTTTCCTCTTCTGGCTTCGAGCCTCTTGAAGAGAAAGAGTTTTTTGGTTTGGGTCCAGCGACTGCAGTGCAGCGGTCCCTGGTGCTGAAGCTTTCTTCGGCGGCATGACGAAGGTCAGTGCTTGCCGAAGGTGGTCAAAAAAGGGTTCACCGGAGGTGGGCTCCAATGTTGGGGACTTGTTCTCAAATACTATGGATTAAGAACAAGGCAACACAAGATGTTAAATGTTAATGCCTTCGTCCTTCGAAGCATTATTTCCCTTAGGATATAATGATCTTCAGACGAAGGTCATGAAGGACATACCTTCATCATCGCAGTATATATTAAATAAAAGAAGAAGCATATGGCATATAGGAAACAACATAAACAATCATATAATATTATTGATTCATTCTGATTATATGATCATGGAAAGGCAGGAACAATATTGAATTACAAAAGTACCTTCGACTTGACAGAAGGCAAAAAAGTACAAGCGTGACGCAAAGGCAATTACAAGTCAGCGTGAACAGTACGGGGGTATTGTTCATCTATTTAGAGGCACAGGATACAGCCTATGAGAAATTACATTCATGCCCTTTATATTTTATTGACTTATATACAAATCTATGAGAACTAAATAGCCTTTTCTCCTTTAAGTCGGTTCATTTTCCCGCGAATGAGCCAAAGCTCCCTTGCGTGTAGCTTTGGAGCAACGACAACCTTCGTCACGATCATGCTCTTCTCATCGTGTACGCTTTTATCATCAATCCGAAGATACCTGTCCATAAGCCATACTTGGAAGACATTGTTAAATTACGTTTTTGAGGACCTTCGGAGGACGAAGGCCCCCAACAAGTGCATTCGGTAATTATTTAAAATTCATCGCTCGCGCGAATACGAATTCGGAAGCCCGACCCACTCTGATGATTTCTATCGTGACTAAATTTATCTGAACTCGACGATTAAAATATTTAGTGCAACATAATTAGGATCGCGCATCGTCCAAGAGAAATCGTGCGCAAGGTTAATAAATCAGATATGGTTTCGGCTAATTTTAGTCAAATCCCATAGAGCAAATTATCGAAGACGAAATCCGTCTTATTCGGGTCGTCGTTTCTCGCCCCGATCCAAAACTTTGGATATAAATAACGGCGCAAACTCATCTGATTCCAATGCATTCGCCAAATCAAAACCATGTCACCTTACTGTCTATATCGTATACATCGCTAAGAAAATTGGAATCCAAATATCTATGATTTTTCGGTTTAAAAAAAGGGGGGGAATCTCTCAGCCGCGCTCTCTCTCTTCCCCTGATCTTTTCTTCTCCGTGGGATCTTTTCTCCAGCCGTCGTTATCCCCAAAGGAAAAATCTTCTCTTATCTCCCCGCCGCCGTCCCTTGATTTTTCTCACTGCTGTACACTCTTCTTATCCCAGCCGAGCGTTCTTCTTCGCCGACCGCGCGGCTCCCGTGGGTGAGCGCCCTGCCGCCCAGTCCCCTGCTCCTCGCTTCTCCCTTCTCTCTCGCACTCGTCGTGGAGCTTCATTTCCCTAGCCGCGCGCCGATTCCTGCTCGCTGGCCACCAGAAAGTTTCCTGCGCGCAGGGTGTTCTCGTCTCAACCTTCTCCCACGCTCGGCCCCCTGCGCGCTTGCTTCCTGCGTGTAGCGGCGCTCCCTACCGAGCTTCTCCCTGGTGCCAAAGCTCGGCTGCTCGGCGTCCATCCCTACCACGCGCCCTGCTTCTCCATCGGACTGCACTACGGCTCTCCCATGGCGCTCGAGCGCCCTGCACTCTATTCGTTGTCGCAATCCGTGACCCCCCGCCATGGATCTCCTCCACCGTGCCCCTCTGCTCGCCCTCTGCGCGCGCTGCTTCCTGTGCGCCGCACCCATGCTTAGCTCCCTGCGCGTTGCCGCGTTCCCTGCCGCGTGTTGAGCTCGTGCCCAGCCCTCGCGCCGACTGCTCATCTTCCATGGCCAGCCGCCATCGATCCCGCCTGAGTCCCTTCACGCCGTGTCTAGATATTCAAGCTCGCCATCTCTGTTCCGGTCGTCCGCGTGATTTTCTCAGCTCCCTTGTCGTGGTCGTCGCGTGCCTGCGTGTAGCTCGGCGCCTGCTGCTCGCCCCTGCTGCGCGTGTCGAGCTCCTCTATTGCGCGCGCGAAGTTCTCTGCTCGCCACGGCATGTCGAGCTTCCGCGTCAAGCTCCTCTCTTCCGTGCCGGTCGTCGTCTCCAAGCTGATTCTTGGCTATCGCAGTATTTTTAGTTATCCCGGCTGCGTCTGTGGTCGTCAAGCATGTCTATTGTCGTGAGCTTGCCCCTGGTGTCCACTCTGTCTCTAGTCCGCGCTTCCTTCAGCTCGTCCAGGCGGGGCATCGTTCCGTGCTGCGCTCACTCAGGTCGCTGCCGTCAAATCGTCGGAGTCGCTCAACTCGCCAATCGCATCTTGGCCGATTGTCAATTTCTATTCGCCATGGTACAACACAGCTGTTAGATCCGATCTCCAAACCGCCATGGCGTCCATCGTCCTCTGGTCCCAGCCTGACCTATCCGTGCGCTCGCTCTTCGTCCATCGGGCTTCACGCGTGCTCGCGTTTGCGGTCGAGCTGTTGAACCCGTCCTTCCTTGCTCGTGACTTCATCGTCGCTAGAGCCCTCACTGGATTCGTGAACTCGCCAGCTCGCTCCAGACACGATCTCGTCGTCGTTCCATGCGTTGTCAAGAAATTCCAAGTCGGGAGAAGATGAAGCTAGCAACACGATATTCCCAAGCACTCGACAAATTGCCTAGATTGGAAAATTATTACCGATCCGCGGATTCGAGTCAGCTGTTGAAACGGTAAGATGATGAATTATTCAGAATAGTTCGATCATTGAATAAATTAATGTGCTAGTGCGATGCTCATTAGGTGCTCGATAAATTGCGTGAGTCGCGAAACTCTCGTCAACTTCGCGGTTCTTGTGATTATCAAGCCAGATTCAGTTTTAGCGAGTTATTTCGCTATTCCAGTCAATTAGCTGAAGTAGTGTACCAAGTAGAATATTAGTAGGCCTGTGTGATGATAAAATATTTTAATCACTTATAAAGATGTGTATATATTTACGATAAAGAAATGTTTGAGTAATTGTTGACATGTAAAATATGTGAGGAGAAAAATAAAATTAAAATAGTTCTTTGTGAGCGATGTAGTATAATTTATAAAACGAGGGATAAGTTTAGAATTAATTAATTTGCTGATAAGTTGTGTTTAGGCTAATTGTATTAAATGTGTATAATTTGTTGTCTCGTGATGTTTGCGTTAGGTTCGGTTAATCTAGAGAAGCATAATTATTGCACGTAGTCGTATATTAATAACTAGTGTTTCCGTGTAAGATTGTACAACGCCTCGCCGCTAGGTGTTTAATTCGCTATCGCGTAGCACTATTTAGATTTGTGCTATTCCTGTTTATGCATTCATGTGCATTATGCAAATCATTTAGGTACGTTATTAATCACGAGATGTGGAGGACAAGAGTCTAAGTCGGCCCCAAGCGCGGACTAATTCGCAAGATGATGCTGGTGGATTAACCTGAAGATGGATAATCAGAACAATGCGAAGACAAAAGATGGTCAGCAAGTGGACATCGTCTAACAACACTAACCTAGTGTTATTCAGGCAAAGCCCCGGTGCATTTGCCACCTCCTTGCTGTTTTAAAATCTTTATCACCTTGTTTGATGCATTAGGTGATAGGAGTTGTGTGCTAAACCGTTGATGCATTTCCTTCCTTGGAAAATTGATTACCCTTCCTTGACACCCCTTTTTGAAAAGAATTTTATGATGCCTAGCCTTGCTTTAGCAAACAAAAATGTTTTGTTTTTAAACAAAAGTGATGCTTCAGTGGGTGGGGATGTTTTCGAAAATAAAACTTGATGGTGAATCCATCAAAGGCCTTGATGGGTTCAACATCGGAAAAGATGTACCTCTGCCAGGTACCAAACTTTGGGTTGAAATTAATAAAGCTGAGGCTGGGCGGTTGACTTGCACGAGAAGGGAGTCTCGGTGTAGTGTCTCCGTCTGAGTCGATTAAGGACTTCTCGATGTAGGCTTGATGATCGAGGACCTTTTAACTGGTCACATGCCTCTCATGGGTAATCTTTTCCTCGGCCAGACTAATACCAGAATAAGATTACACGCAATGGGAGTGGAGAGATGGCGAGAGTAGCGTGTACCCTCCGTGGCAAGAGGCTGGACGGTGGTGTATCTGTGCTCTCGGTTGGCGTGAACCTGATATGGGCTTAAGAACCCCGGTGGCGAGTTGACATATGCAAGGGTTAAGTGCTACATATGTGTGATTGGAGATCCTCAGCTGGGTATTAATCGATTCGGATCGTCGTTACTTCTCGGACATGAAGACTTGGTCACTGACCTACACGTAGCAATCCAGTGAACTGAAGGGATGATAAAAAGACGGCTAGTATAGGTCAAGTGCTTGAACTAGGGTAGAAAGAACTCTAGATGCAGGTAATTTTACTTAACCTGACAAGTAAAAATGGATTTTTAAGGATCCACTTTTAGTAAGCATTTCTGCAAAACAGAGTCTTTGATTCTTGATAAGCCATACCTTGAATCCCTCTAGCCAGCATACCCTTGAGAGTCTTTTCTTTAGTCGGGTAAGTCTTGCTGAGTAATTCCGTACTTAGGGTTTTATTCCCTGTTGTTTTTTAGGTTATAGTTTTGTGCTGCTGATGATGGTGTTAAGTGCCGGTTAGCTCGGCCTTCTTATAAGTCTAAGTAACCCTTCATACTTCTTATTGAGGATGGTCACTTGAGCTAGCATATATTTCAAACTTATACTTTCCAATCACTCCGATAAAATAATGTAAAATTTTTGTAACTTGTAAAATTGGTAATAAGATTTCTGCTGCAAAAATATTGGTGTGTGTGATTTGTATTACTTAATCTTGCGATCCTGGTTGTAAGTGGTTTATCCGGGGTCCTTGGGACACTCGGACGGATCCTGTTAAATTATCTGGTGCACATGCATAGCCGTCTGAGGTCTTTGAGACAAGGACAGGTGCATGTGGGCCCAATAACTTGGGAGGTTCTGCCACATCTTGCTTTGTTTCTTGTCACCACTCCATACTCGTCTTGTTTGTTATGAAACACCCACTTGGTGCCCACAACATTTTGCTTTGGACGAGGCACCAGACTCCATATTTCATTTCTCTTGAAGTTCTTGACCTCCTCTTGCATGGCCAATACCTAGTATGAATCCTGTAAGGCTTCTTCTACCCTTAAAGGCTCAATGAAAGTGAAATGGCCTTAACCATTTTTATATAATTGATTTTGGTGCTTGACGACCATCACAAATCTTATAGACTAACTAGTTTGCCTAGTTGATTATTTCTCAAGTGCACAAGTCCATGTATATCAATTCTAAGTCGACTGTCTGGAATACCGTATATTATTCCGGATAGGAGAAGCTTTTTGAAAAATTCACCTACGCGCAGACCGTCTAGGCCCTTCCGGTGGACCGTCCGCGACACTAAGGTGTGCCTCGGATAGAAACTACAAATTGTCCGAAGTAGAAGAGAGCATTGTCTAGGACCAAGCTCGGACTGTCCGGCCTCAGGCACGGACCATCCGCTCGTTGAAAAATCAGAAAAGCTCGAAGGTGATGGGTTCGGTAAAATCATTTTTAGCGTCCTCGCAGACCGTCCGGGGTGCATGGCTGGACCGTTTGTGACTGCTTTATCTGACATCTGACGACGCATTTAATGCACTATAGCCGTTACTACTGACCCTTGCGATTCCAGTCATTGATATGTAGGGGCAGATCGTCCGGACCAGGGGCCCGGACCGTCCGCGGTTGGCAGAAAGGAGGCAACGACTAGGAAGTGGTTTGTGGCTATAAATACAACCCCAACCACCTCCACTAAATCCATCCAAGCATTTCATTCACTCACATTCAATACAAGAGCAAGCACTTCATCCCAAGACACATTCAAAGCTTCCAAACCTCTTCAAGTGCCATAATTGTGACTAGTGACCATTAGTGATTAGTGACTTGAGAGAGTGTGATCTTATGTTTTTCTTGTTGCTCTTGTTGCTTGGCTTTTAAATTGTGCTTTCTTCATCCCCTTCTAAACTCTCAAGTGACTTGTAAAGCTAGCAAGAGACACCTAAGTGTGTGGTGATCCTTGCGGGGTCTAAGTGACCCTCGAGATTAAGGAGAAGCACTCAACCGGTCTAAATGATCGTTTGAGAGAGGGAAAGGGTTGAAAGAGACCGGCCTACGTGGCCTCCTCAATGGGGAGTAAGTCCTTCAGAACGAACTTCGAGAAACAAATCGTTGTGTTCCTTTTGTGTTGATCATTACCTTATGATTTGATTCTTCCTCACCCCTCTCTCTAAATTATCTTGCTTACAATCTTTTTGAGTTATCTCCCAAACTCATCCGCATTGATTCAGCAACTGGGTGAAGTTCATGTTCAAAGTTTGTAATTTTTATATTTCACCTATTCACCCCTCTAGGCAACTTTTAATTGGTATCGGAGCCTGGTACTTCATTAGAGTTAAACAACTCGAAGTGATGTTGGAGAACACACCAAAAAGGAGTTGATCACCAAGGAAAATCTTAGATCCTCGGGGAAGAAGAATGAAGGCAAGACTCCGTCAAAGGAGGCCAAGATATCCGGCGACAAGCACACGGAGGACAAGGAAGAATCTATTGGCTCCATCAAATCACACAAGGGGCAAGAAGAAAAAAGAATGAAGAAGGTGGTCTAGTACGAGACTGACTCATCCCTGCCCTCAACCTCTGATGCCGAGTCGACATCTTCAAAGCGCCAAGATCCCTCTTCGCTATCCTCGCATTCCTAACGTGCTCCTTTACTTCCGTTCCCTTATGCAAACCACCATACTTTGATGGTGAAGGTTATTCTATGTGGGGTGATAACATGAGGCACTATCTAACCTCACTCCACGAAAGCATTTGAGATATTGTTGAGTTTGGAGCGCAGGCACCACAAGTGGGTGATGATGACTCTGACTCCGATGAGGCCGCCCAAGTGAGGCACTTCAACTCCCAAGCCACTTCCATACTCCTTGCTTTCTTGTGTAGAGAGGAGTACAACAAGGTGCAAGGGTTGAAAAGTGCCAAAGAAATTTGAGACGTCATCAAGACGGCGCACGAAGGGGACAAAATCACCAAGCGGGAAACAATCAAGGGAGAACTCGGTCGTTCGTCCTCAATAAAGGAGAAGAGCCACAAGCCATGTACAACCGGCTCAAGACCATGGTGAACCAAGTCCGCAACCTCAGGATCAACAAGTGAGATGACCATGAAATGGTCAAGGTTATTCTAAGATCTCTTGGTTTTCGTAACACCACTCAGGTTCAATTAATTAGTGAGAACCCTAGGTATGAGCAAATGTCTCCCGAGGAGGTGATTGGCAAGTTTGTAAGCTTTGAACTTATGGTCAAAGACTCCAAATATATTGTCAACTTGGAGCAAGGTGGCACCTCTATACCCAAGGCGCAACCTGTTGCATTCAAGGCAACAGAAGAAAAGAAGGAGGAGCCCACGCCAACCAAAAGGCTCCCAATTGATGCCTCCAAGCTTGACAATGAGGATATGGCTCTTATCGTCAAGAGCTTCCGGCAAATCCTTAAGCAAAGGAAGGGGAAGGAGTACAAACCCTGCTTCCAAGATGGTTTGCTATCGATGTGGTAAGTCCGGTCATTATGTTGCTAAAATGTCCATATGCAAGTGTTAGTGACAGGGATGACAACAAGAAAGGGAAGAAAAATATGGAGAAGAAGTACTACAACAAGAAGGGTGGCAAGGCGCACATGGGAAGGGAGTGGGACTCCAACGAGAGCTCCACCGACTCCTCCTCTAACGAGGACGTCGCCAACATCGCCATCAACAAGGGCCTTCTCTTCCCCAATGTCGGTCACAAGGGAAAAAGAAGAAGGTATACTCTAGAGACACCCCAAATATACTACTTCCGATGATGAGGGTAGCTCTAGTGAAAAGAATGATGATTTGTATTCTCTTTTTGCAAACCTTACCATAGAAACAAAAGGAGAAAACCAGTGAATTGATAAAATCCATTAACAAGGAGGATGAAATCTTGGAATGCCAAGAAGATCTACCGTTGAGGAATTGAATGTCGGTCACAATGAATTGATCAAAACTGAAAATGCTAGTTTAATTGCCAAGATTGAGGAATTGAATGTTAGCCATGTCCCTACATCTACCGTTGAGCATGTTACTATTTGCACTAGATGTAAGGATGTTGATGTTAATTTTATGAATGATCACCTTGCTATGATTAAAGAACAAAATGATCACATAGCTAAGTTGAATGCCAAAATTGTCGAGCATGAGCTTGAACATGAAAAATTTAAATTTGCTTGTAGTATGCTTTATAATGGGAGACATCCTGGCATTAAGGATGGGATTGGGTTCCAACCTGGGAGCCAAAACAACATCAAACTTAATGCTCATAGAAACAAGATTTTCAACTTGTTAAGGGAAAGGCTCCGGTGGTGCAAGATAGAGAAGGTTATATTTTATATTCTGAGAACTATACTGAGCATAAGATTATAAAAATTCATGATAAGAAATCTAATCTTGTTGCTCGTCATGCTTATATTTATAGAAATGAGGCTTCTAGTTTTAGGCATACAACTCATGTTAAGATGCCTAAGAAAAAGATTGTTGATCCTTCAAATGAACATAGCATTTCATTTAAGATCTTTGATGCATCCTTTGTTCTTACTAACAAATCCGGCAAAGTAGTTACCAAAATATGTTAGGGGCAAGCACAAGAGTCTAAAGATTTTTGTTTGGTTACCCAAGGTGCTTGTTTCTAATGTGAAAGGACCCAAGACAGTTTGGGTACCTAAGGACACGGCCTAAATCTGTATTGTAGGTTATGCATCCGGTGGAACAAGTTGGATAATCGACAACGAGTGCACAAACCACATGACAGAGGAGAATAGAATGTTCTCCTAATATGAGAAAAATGATGATCCCAAAGAGCAATCACATTCGGGGATGGGAATCAAGGTTTGGTCAAAGGATTGGGTAAAATTGCTATATCTAAAAGGGAAATGGACTTAATCATCTCCCATAATCAATTTTGGTGGTTGACGTCCAACACAAGCCACATGGACTAACTAGTTTGTTTAGATGTCATTTATCTCATGTGCATAAGGTTCAACACAAACCAAGAAAGAAATTCAGTTAGGGGCACAATCAAATTTGGAGCAAGGCTGAGAGTGTGGTGCCAAGTGGCGCACCGGACACTGTCTGGTGCACCAGGCCCTCGACCAAGCAAACCAGCCACTCTCGGGAATTCAATGGGCGCGCTTCGCTATAATTCACCGGACTGTCCGGTGTCCGGTAAGCTAATGGAGCAACGGCTCCTTGCGCGCCAACGGTCGATTGCCACAGTGAATAGTGGCGGTCAGAAGTCAGAGCAGAGAAGTTAGAACGCACCGGACATGTCTGGTGTGCCACCGGACTGTCCGGTGCCACTTGAAGACAGAATACGCCAACGGTCAACAGCTCCAAACACTAACGATAGCTGACGTGGCACGCACCGGACAATGAATAATGCAGTGTCCGGTGCACCACCGGACTGTCCAGTGCGCCATCGACAACAAAGTCAGCCAACAGCTAGGAAGTGGTTGGGGGCTATAAATACCCCCAACCACCTCATTCAAAGCCATCCAAGTATTCTGAACTTCCCATTCAATACAAGAGCAAAGCCAACCACTCAAAGACACATTCAAAGCATCCAATCCACTCCAAGTTTCTAAAATCAACTCTAGTGCTTAGAGACTTGAGAGAGGATCACTTGTGTTCATTTGCGCCCGTGTTGCTTAGATTGCCTTCTTCCTTTCTCGTTCTAATTCTTAAGTGTTTTGTAAAGCTAGAAAAGACACCTAAGTGTGTGGTGGGTCCTTGCGGGGTCTTAGTGACCCGTGTGATTAAGGAAAAGGCTCATCCGGTCTAAGTGATCGTTTGAGAGAGGGAAAGGGTTGAAATAGACCCGGCTTTGTGGCCTCCTCAACGGGGACTAGGTTCTTTGGAACCGAACCTCGGTAAAACAAATCACCATGTTCACTTGTGTTGATTTCCATTTGATTTGTTTTCCCTATTTCCTCTCTCTAACGTTTCCTTGCTAATATTGATTTGAGTTGCTCACAAACGTCATCTGCATTATTTGAGCAACTCGTAGCAAGAGAAACAATCTTCCGCACTCGGATTTAATTTTAACGCTAACCCGGCCTTAGTGTAGCATCCCAAATTTAATCCCAAGGTTAGAAACCCTAAAACTCATAAACCCCCCCTAATCTCCTAAGGCCCCCACCTCATAAGACATTTCATTCATCATATGCATACACCATGGTTGTTAGTAGCACCTCACATAGAATATTTTTGACACCCAAGAAACATAGATAAATATTTGTTCAAAAGAAAAAGGAGATTAAAGAAAAAGAGAAAAAGAAATAGAAATAAAAAAAAAGAAAAAGGAAATCCTTCCCCTCGGCTGGGCCGGATCCGGCCCAACCCCCTCTCTCTCTCCCGCACGCCCGTTCCTCGCTCGGCCCACGCGGCCCATCTCCCGCATGCCCGCCCGCGCTCGCGACGCGCCTCCCCTCCCGCTGAATGGCTAGCCCCACCCGTCAGCCGCGCCTGCCCTTGCTTTCTCGCGACCGCCCTCTCTCTGGCAAGCGGGCCACGCCTGTCAGCCCCTTTTTCCCATCGCCCATGACTAGGCTATCGGCGCGTTCGCCGCCGGCCACCGTCCGCCCCGTCGCCTCGCCATTAATGCGCTCACCAGCTCGGTTTGGCGCCTTGCACCCCCGTGCACTGTGCCTGAGCCATCCCTTCACCCCACCTGCTCGAGCCGTCTCGTCGCCACTGTGTGCCATCATCACCGCCGTGGCAAGCTCGCCGGTGCTCGCCACCTCTCCTCCCTTCCCCTTCCGGCCGCCTATAAAAGGACCGCCCCGAGCTCCTTACTTCACCGCACCAGGCCTTAGCCACTCCATCTTCCTCCCTCGAACTCAATCGAGCTCGACGCCGTCGTCCCTCCCCTCTCCGGTGAGCTTTGCTCTCCTCTCTGTTGAGCTCTAGTCAAATTAGTGTAGCTCTTGAGCTCCACCACTTCACGTGAGCACGGCACACCTTTTCCCCTCGCCTATTACGCCCAGCAGCCTCGTCGGCAACCACACCGTCACGAGCGCCCACCACCTCGCCGCGAACCGACCACTCTAAAACCCCACCAGCCAAATTGACCCCTCCACCATGATCCCCTACCCCCACCCATGCTTAGCCACCTCCCCGACCACTCGGAACCGGGACCGTGACGGAGAATCGCCGCGGAACCTCACCGGCAGTCGACTCCGGCCGGTTCGCCCCCCTATCATCGCCCCCACTAACACCGTTCCCCCCTCCTTGCTGGCGCGTGGGCCCGCGCCCACGGCACCATCCTGCGTCGTTTCCCTTTTCCGTGGGCTGACTGGGCCGTCTGCCGCGCGCGCCCCGGCTGGGCCGAAATCCCCCCGGCCCAGTTAGCAGGGAAATCCCTTTTCTTTTTCCTTTTTCCATTTCTTTTTCCTATTTCATATACATATTCATATAATGATATTTTATGCACCAAAAATAGTCAAAATAAATTATAGGGCACAAAATAATATATTTAAAAACTTGGCACCCTCCACCAAGCCACCATGGTTGATGTATTGTTCTTTACCTATTTTTTGCTAGGAGAAGAGGGATCCGATCCTTCGAAATTTGTAGCTTCGGAAGAAGGGCAGGAACCTGACCTCTCCGAAATAGATCTTTCATGCCAGGAGAACTTCGACGAAGGCAAGTCCATTCTTCCCTTGATGCATAAATTACCTACTCTTTCTACCACTACCTAAGCCGGGAATAAGGGTTGGGTCTTTTGCATTGAGAGAAGAGAGATAGCCTGCATTAAAGAATATCTTTTGAATACAAAATGTGGGATGAGAAAAGGGCGGTGTTTTACTAAATGATGTTTTCAAAAAGTGTATGATGAAGGGTATTCACCCTTATCACCTTTTGAGAGGGATAATCAGGGACTCCCTGGTTTAGGGGAGGGCCTCAGGTGTTGGCTCAGTCGGGTTAGGTGTGAGCAGAAGGATTGTCCCCTTATATAAGGACCGATTTGTCATCCTTCACTACTTGTACTCATGAAAAGTACAACCACTCGAGACTGTATGGGCAGTCACTCAATCTGAACTCGTACGGTCCAAACCCCAGGGTTATGATGGCTGGGGAGCACCGGGGGGATAAGGAGGGGGAATGTTTTGTCCGGTTTGGACATGGCGGTGGCCTGACTCCTTCCAGTATAACCGTTCAGGCAAGGTCGTGCGAGGAAAGAAAGAGATTTCGGATTCGGGTCTTATTGGCCATGAGACCGCAGAGCCGGACTAGTGGATAAAGTGTACCCCTCTGCGCAGAGTTCAAACCTATTCAAATAGTCCGTGTCCTGATTTTGCTGCGATGGCGATCATGCGAGGGATCCCTACATTGGAGCTTCCCTAAAACTGTAGCGGGTTTTCTGAAGCTAGTGGAACTTTGTAAAGGCCTCGTAGTGTTACCCTGCCTCGCCTCCTCGGTAGAGGTGTATGGGAAGTCGCGATCCCTTGGCAGATGGGTAACATGACTTGTGGGTAAAGATGCGCAACCTCTGCAGAATGTAAAACGGTATACTAGCCGTGCTCACGGTCATGAGCAGCTCGGACCCTCACATGATTAATTTATGGAACTAAATTCAAATTGTCATATGCATTGCATCGCAGGTGTTCTTACTTGTTCTACTACTTAATTGGGTTGGTATTTACTTATACTTAGCAACTGCTAATAAAATTTTGACCAACTTTAAAAGCAATGCTCAGCTCTAACCATCCTCTTTGGTAAGCCTTACACTTCACGTGAGCTCCCACCTTTGGCGAGTTCATGCACATTATTCCCCACAACTTGTTGAGCGATGAACGTATGTGAGCTCACTCTTGCTGTCACACCACAGGTCAAGATCAGGTACCACAGGATGAGGCACATGGAGGATGCTGTGATGTGTTCGTGAGAGACCTAGGCCGTCGTCTCCCAGTCAACTTTGGGTTGCTGGACCGTTGTCTCCTTATAAATAATTATTTATTTATTTTGTATAGAATTCCTGTTATGTAGTAAAGATGTGACATTCGATCATGTGCCATGAATCATCATATGTGTGAGACTTGGTCCCAGCACACCTGGTGATTATGTTCGCGCCCGGGTCTTGGTGCCCCGAAATCCGGGTGTGACAGAAGTGGTATCAGAGGAATGTTGACTGTAGGACAAAACCTAGATAAAACTGGACAACCAATACTTACTTACCTTTGCTACTCTGATTCTTTTCTAAACTTTTCTTATCTATTTCTGTTTTACTCTGATTACTCTTACCTTTTCACTTCTAAAGACAAAAGTGGATTTCACACTTTGAAATCCTGTACCTAAAGTGACCTTTAGGAATAGGAGGCCTAATCTTAGGAACAAAAACAAAACTATTTTTGTAGGTATTTATGTGCTTGAATGTTTGTTCTTATGATACTTGTCTGATTTGGATCTTTGATTGAGTGTGATGGGTTGTGGAGTAATGTCCACAATTATATCTACATATACATATAGGTATAAATATACATAAATAAAATTCCTAAGATAAAAAAACCTAGATTATCCCTCATTAAAGTATCTAGCCTAACAATATCCATCTAATCTTAAAAGATTCTATCCTACACTCATAGATCTATCTTATCTTAAAAGATATTCTATTACCTTAGTAGATTCATCTTATCTTGAAAGATTCATATTATCCAAACCATTTGATTTATCCCACCATGATCATGATCTAGTCCAAAATAATGAGATCTTAACTAGTTTAATCTAGTCGTACCAACCTAATCTAGATTCTATCTAATCTATTATGATCTAATCTAGAGTAAGTTACATAATGCTGGTACAAAGGATTAAGCCATACTCCAAATCCACTTAAGCTTAAACTGGTGACCTAGACCAACTCGGCCATACACCAACAACTTGACCTACATGATAGGATACATAATCTATCATACCAATATAAGAGCAAACAATCAAACCAAATTCTAACTAATCTCATTTAACTCATAACCACCTACTAAACTAGCTGCTCTACCTCCTAAGGGTTACCTACAAATCTACCTTAACTACATGTTCCTAATTCGAATGACAACCCCAAGACCGGTGGTGATCAACCTCATCAAGGAAGGATAGAAGTCAAACTCGATCATCAGATGCATTACCATCCAACACGGAGTTCCTCTCACCAAAAAACTATCTTACCCGAGGCTATTCTTGCCCTAACCTTCCTATCTATTATCCTACATAATAAAATGTCTATACATATAAACACCCATGCTTTCCTAATCACTTTATAATTAACGAGAAACTTCTTAATCATAAATTAATTAGAAACTAAAAGTAAACTATAAATAAGTTTTTTACATCCTTTTCTTACAAATCTCGAGGACCAGATTTCTGTTAAGGGGGTAGGATTTGTAAAGCCCAAAATTGGTATAAGAAAAAAATAAAATAAAATGATTAGATAAATAAATAAGTGGGTGTTTTGGGGATCCCTTGATTTTTTTTATTTTTATTTTTTCTCTCTACATACTCAACTAATGGCATTAAATTATGCAAATAACAAGTAAATAAATAAAGAAATGTGCACCTCATGCTGATGTTATTTCTGTGATGCATCTTATTTGAATCAAGGAATTATAATTTAAATTGGCCTCAAATGAAAATATAAAACAAAGGGTAGAAAGGAAATTTTTATAAAGTCGTTCCTTTCTTCCATATTTAAACAATAGGGAGAATAAATAATAATAATAATAATAATAATAATAATAAATAATTTCAGTGCAAGTAATAGAAGAATTAGAAGTTGGTTTGATGTTTGAAACCTGGAAATTAAAACCAGAATTCAAATTTAGTTTGAAGTTTGATTTGGAAATAGACCAGAAATTATAAAAGAAAAGTAAATAAGAAAATCAGCTGTATTGGGCCGCAATGCTGGAGTCTGGCCCAATTCCCATCCGCTGGCACTCAGCTCAATCCGCGCAGCCCACTTACCCCCTCCTTGCTCCCGCGCAGCCCGCTATTGCCCACTCGCGCGCCTGCTTCCGCTTCGGTCACCTACATGTGGGCCCCGTCTGTCGGGAATATCTTCTTACTCCCGTCAAACCCAACAGAACGCGTGAAACTCGCGGCGTTGGTCGATGCAGCCAATTTGGGCTGCCTCGGACTCTACCCTCACCGGAGTATAAAAGCGACCCCCCCCCACACCTTCCTCGACCATTAATTCGAGCGTCACCAAGCCGGCTGGGAGGGTAGTAGAAGAAAACTGGCCGCACAGATTCCACGGTCTGTTGCAACCAATCCAGTCGGCTGCTGCTCCTCCATGCCTCGAGCTCGATCTTCTCGGAGCTATTAAACACGTACACCCCCTTGAATCCTCTAATCAAAGCCTGGCGCCTCCTTACAGTTGGATAATGTCACCGTTGGCTGCATGGTCGTGCTCGCTGCAATGGTCGTGCCGTCGATTCGCTGTCGTCGGGCCACCAGGAGGGTACCAGGAAGGTTCGTTGTGATGCTCGCGCGGTGCCCATGGCCTCACGATGCCGGGATTGCTCGCCGGTGCATCAAACCATCACTGTACCGCACCGCACCGTAGACAGCTCATGTATTCGTAATTCGTGGTAAGTGGACCTCCGCTGCATTCTCATGGGTCTCCACTACGGCAAGTCGTCCGGGGGTCGTCGCGTGCGGGGGGAAACAGGTGAGAGAAGTGGGGCCGCCGTCAAGCTGCATGGCGGATATGCGCATCTGCGGTCCACGTCTACGTCTGCGCGGTGGCGTCGGTGCGAGCAGGGCGCCTGATCCAGATGCAGGGCTGCTTGCTTCGCGTGTGGCCCTCCCGCTGTTCTCTCCCATAGTCCCATGCGCCTGATCTGCTTGCAAAAAAAGGAAAATTGTTCATGGGCCCACCTAATATACGTACTTTCCTCCCAGTCCCGGTTGCATGCGACCACAACCATCCTCCACACTGAAATCCACCTATGGGATTATCTGCGCCCATGCCCCGTGTGGCCCTTCGTGTGGTATGGTTTCAGCCAATGTATTCCCTTGTCACCTATAATCTGCGGAATGTTATTTATTCAAGATATTTTACGTCGCAACTCCGTTTTTAGCCCATTCAAATTATGTTAGACTCAGTAATATTGTCTACTCGATAACAACATTATTTTTACCATATCACATATTTTTACAATAAGATATTTATTTAACCGATGTTTAGTAGATTAATCTTCCTAATTAAAGTTAATATGTCTATAATTATAATTTGATTAAAAAAATGATCTCCGATCAGGTTATAGCCTAAAGTAATTATTTGTAATATATTTTCTCACAAGATTTATAGGAATGACATAGTTTATTGTTTAAACACCTAAAACTTCAGAAAACCATATCTTTTTAATCGTAACTCCGATTTTAGTGATTCTCGAACTTACGATCTCGTTACGCAGCGTAGAATATTATTATGTTTTTTTATGTTTGATGTAATGTTAATCTTGCCTATACCATGTTTGTCTATATTGCTACGTTTAGCGGTGAGGACATGTGTCATCTGAAGAGCAAGTTGGTACCTGGAATCTCAAGTCTCAGGCAAGTTGTGCCCTTGATCACTTCTTTTTACCTACTCATGTTCTGATTAATCATAATGATATGCATAGGTTAATTTTGATGGGACCCAATAGGTTACCCTAGTTTGACTATCTTTATGCCTTGTTTACCACTAGACTTTTTGGGTAGTACTTGCTAGTGCTATATGTGGATTTGGGCATTGAGATACATATTATTCATACTTTTGCTATCAGTTGTTATTTACTGTTCATGATAAGATTATGTTAATTGGAACATGGAGCAACCACCCGGGAAAACAGTGCTACCACAAATATTTAATGGAACGCCCTTAGCTGATTAATTAGGAAAGCTAGTGGATGACTACCTTACCCGCAAGGGGCAAGGGCAGTAGGGGAGTGGTCAGTGTAGGGAGGTCCTTGGGATGATTTTGCTGTGATGGCGATCATGCGAGGGATCCCTGCATTGGAGCTTCCTATAAACTGTAGCGGGTTTTCTGAAGCTAGTGGAACTTTGTAAAGGCCTCGTAGTGTTACCCTGCCTCGCCTCCTCGGTAGAGGTGTATGGGAAGTCGCGATCCCTTGGCAGATGGGTAATATGACTTGTGGGTAAAGATGTGCAACCTCTGCAGAGTGTAAAACTGGTATACTAGCCGTGCTCACAGTCATGAGCAGCTCGGACCCTCACATGATTAATTTATGGAACTAAATTCAAATTGTCATATGCATTGCATCGCAGGTGATGTTGTTACTTTTGTTCTACTACTTAATTGGGTTGGTATTTACTTATACTTAGTAACTGCTAATAAAATTTTGACCAACTTAAAAAGCAATGCTCAGCTCTAACCATCCTCTTTGTTAAGCCTTACACTTCATGTGAGCTCCCACCTTTGGCGAGTTCATGCACATTATTCCCCACAACTTGTTGAGCGATGAACGTATGTGAGCTCACTCTTGCTATCTCACACCCCCCCATAGGTCAAGATCAGGTACCACAGGATGAGGCGCATGGAGGATGTTGTGATGTGTTCGTGAGAGATCTAGGTCGTCGTCTCCAGTCAACTTTGGGTTGCTGGACCGTTGTCTCCTTATAATATAATTATTTATTTATTTTGTACAGAATTCCTGTTATGTAGTATAGATGTGACATTCGATCCTGTGCCATGATTCATCATATGTGTGAGACTTGGTCCCAGCACACGTGGTGATTATGTTCGCGCCCGGGTCTTGGTGCCCCGAAATCCGGGTGTTACACCTGTTCATATGTCACACTTGGAAGACATTGTTAAATCATGTTTTTGAGGACCTTCGGAAGACGAAGGCCCCCAACAGTAGCCCCTCGCAGTATTAATTTGTTAAGATAACGAATTCAGACTGCGACATGGACGAAGGCCTTAAGCCGAAGGTCCGAAAAAACACCTTCCCTTTGCTAGAATAGCAATAGTCACTGACAGACGGGGCCTTCAATTTGGAGCGCACTGGGCGTATAAATAGGAACTTACACCGACTGCATTTGATACGCTGCTTATGCCATTTGCTTTATTTTCTCAATTTTATAGCTCTTGCTCACTAGCGCTTGCTAATTTTTCAAGCCCCCTGAGCTTCGGTTTAAAAACACGCGTTTTCATCATTTCTGAAGAAAAAATGTCTCAAGACATGAAGGTTGCTGCTGAGACGAAGCTGACTGAAGAGGAGAAGCTTTTGAGGAGAAGAAGAATGTGGATTCTTACATTGCTGGATTTGTCGAATTGATGGCAAAAACAAATACGGAGAAGATTACTAAAGAAATACTAGAGGGCTTGTCCGAAGATACTGGTGACAGCGATAGCTTTGATGTGGAAAGTGGGGACGAAGATTCTGAGGATCGACCCGGAGGCCAAGTCATTCAATCTTCGGAAAATCGACCATCAAACAGAGTCATCTCGAAAACATGAGGGGAAGGTACTTTCGGGATATGTCTATTGTGAGGGCTAGCGGAGACAACAACGTCCCTGCCCCTGAGGAGAACGAAGTTGTGATTTTCCGAAGCTTCTTCAAGGCTAGGCTTCGGTTCCCTTTAAGTAAGTATGTTGTTGAAGTGCTGAAGACGTACCAAATCTTCCTTCATCAGATCACCCCTGAAGCCATAATAAGGATGAGGATTTTTGACTGGGCGGTGAAAAGTCAAGGGCTAGAATCAAGCGCCAAGTGCTTCTGCAGTATGCACGAACTTCTATATGAGACGAAGGCCATGGGTAAAGAACAGTACCACAACAACTTCAGTTGTTATGGATTTATCGCCCATCCCAACGCAAGCCACCCAGTACCAACATTTCGGAAGAGATGGCCCAGAGCTTGGATGGAAGAATGGTTTTATGTGAAAATGATTTGAAAGCAAGGGAAGATATTAAGGAAGTCATTATGTGCCCCATGTGGTCCCGCTTCGGACTCCGAAAGCCGAAGGTCGAAATTGATGACGCCGCCGAAGCGTGTCAGAGGGCCTTCAGCACTGTTTGCTCTTTTATTGGGACAAGGGATCCAATTCAAGAAACATATAGCCTTCAGGGTGTGGCCGCTTGTAGAAAGCTGAGAAATACCGAAGGAGACCATCACTAACTCTAGCGAAGGTGATTGGTCCGGCTGAAGTACACATTTAGGTCTGGGGACAAGTTTGATGAACCAAATGATGATTGGCTGAAGTGTATCGAGGCTACAAGTGATGAACTGCTTGGAGCGTACTCCAAAAAGGAAGACAATGCCTTGTCCACAACCTTTGGGGGTCAGAATAAGAAAAGGTTAAACAGGGTATTTGATGCTATTGGCTTCGTATACCCTGACTATTGTTACCCGCTGCGAGGGCAAGGGGTAAAAAGGAAGATTGCTGCTGCTAGAAAGGTTGCTGCTTCAGCCATCACAGTTGAGCCGAAGAGAAAGAAGATGAAGATTCTGACTCACCGGCCGCGTTACATCGAACCGGCTGTTATACCTGAATTTGGCGAAGGGGCCTCCTCGGCCGCCAAGACAAAAGAAATTGTTCCTCCTGCGCAGAGGACTGAAGATCCAGCTACAATGTCGAAACTACCTTCAGCTGAGCTAGTTGAGACGAAGGCTGGTAAGGGTAAAGCTGAAGAGTCAAATATTGAGGAAATAAAAGTGCTAGAAATTTGAGCCCTTCATCGAAGGTAACAGTGCCGAAGGTACAAAAGAGTTCTGCCACAACTCCTAAGAGGAGAAGGATGGCAAATGTGCTAGATGTTGTGTTAGAAATAGCAAAGACCTTGAGCTCTACTCCTTCAAGAAAAATTGTCGAAGCTTCGAAAATGCAACCCGAAGTTGAAACAAAGCAGGCAGAAGTGAAGCTGCAGTAATTCAAGCTGAAACCGAAGCTGGGCCTTCAGAGCCCACTGAGACAGAGCCTGCCGTTGTTGGGGACTTGTTCTCAAATGCTATGAGTTAAGAACAAGGCAACACAAAATATTAAATGTTAATGTCCTTCGTCCTTCGAAGCATTATTTCCCTTAGGATATAATGATCTTTAGACGAAGGTTATGAAGGGACATACCTTCATAAATGTGATATATGTTAATATAAGTAGAAGTATATGGAATACAAGAGGCAACATATATGATCATATAATGTTATTAATTCATTATCATTATATTATTCTAGAAAGACAGAAACAATATTGAATTACAAAAGGTACCTTCGGCTTGATGGAAGGTGAAAGTACAAGCGTGACGCAAAAGTGAATATAAGTCAGCGTGAACAGTACGGGGGTACTGTTCTTCTATTTATAAGCACAGGACGCAGCCTGTGAGAAATTACATTCATGCCCTTTACATTTATTATTGACTTATAGACAATTCTATGAGGACTAGATAGCCTTTTCCCTTTTAAGTCGGTTCCTTTTTCCACCATTTAGCCGAAGCTCCCCAGCGCGTAGCTTCGAAGCAACTCCAACCTTCGTCACGATCATGCTTTTTACATTGTACATGCTTTTAGCCCGAGTCTGAAGGTACCTGTTCATATGTCACACTTGTAAGATATTGTTAAATCACGTTTTGAGGACCTTCGGAGGACGAAGGCCCCCAACAGTACCCTCGCAGTATTAATTGTTTAAGATAACGAATTCAGACTGCAACATGGACGAAGGCCTTAAGCCGAAGGTCCGAAAAAACACCTTCCCTTTGCTAGAATAGCAACAAGCAATGACGGATGGGGCCCCCTGATTTGGAGCGTGCCGAGCGTATAAATAAGAACTCGCACCAACCACATTTGGTACGCTGCTTGTGCCATTTGCTTTAGTTTCTCAATTTCATAGATCTTGCTTACTAACGCTTGCTAGCTTCTCAAGCTTTCTGAGCTTCAGTTAGAAAGACACATTTTCATCATCTCTGAAGGAAAAAATGTCTCAAGACAAGAAGGTTGCTACTGAGACGAAGCTAACTGAAGAGGAGAAGCTTTTTGAGGAGAAGAAGGCTGTGAATCCTTACATTGCTGGATTTATCGAGTCAATGGCAAAATCAAATACAGAGAAGATTACTAAGGAGATATTGGAGGGCCTGTCTGAAGATACTGGTGACAGTGATAGTTATGATGCGGAAAGTGGGGGCGAAGATTCCGAGGATCGACCCTGGAGACCAAGTCATGCAATTTTCGGAAAATCGACCATCAAGCAAAGTCACCTTGAAAACATGAGGGGAAGATACTTTCGGGATATGTCTATTGTGAGGGCTAGCGGAGACAACCACGTTCCTGCGCCTCAGGAGAACGAAGTTGTGTTTTTCCGAAGCTTCTTCAAAGCTGGGCTTCAGGTCCCACTGAGCAGATTTGTAGTCTAAGTGCTGAAAACCTACCAAATCTTCCTTCATCAGTTGACCCCGAAGCCATATTGAGGATGGGAGTCTTCGTCTGGGCAGTAAGAAGCCAAGGGATAGAGCCAAGCGCGAAATGCTTCTGCAGCATGCACGAACTTCTGTATGAGACGAAGGCCATGGGGAAAGAACAGTATCACAACAACTTCGGTTGTTATGGATTTATCGCTCGTCCCAACTCAAGCCACCCAGTTCCAACATTTCGGAAGAGATGGCCCGAAAATTGGATGGAAGAATGGTTTTATGTGAAGAACGACTTGACAACGAGGGAGGACATCAAGGAGGTTATGCGCCCCATATGGTCCTGCTTCGGTCTTCGAAAACCGAAGGTTGAAATTGATGACGCCGCCGAAGCGTGTTAGAAGGCGTTTGGTACTGTCTGCTTCTTCATTGGTACAAGAGATTTAATTCAAGAGCATATAACATTTAGAGTATGGCCGCTTGTAGAGAGCTGGGAAATGCCGAAGGAGACCATTACCAAGTCTAGCGAAGGTGAACTGGTCCAGCTAAAGTATACATTCAGATATGGGGATAAATTCGATGAACCAAACGATGACTGACTAAAATGCATCAAAGTTACAAGTGATGAGCTGCTTGGAGCTTATTCCAAGGCAGAAGATAATGCACTATCCACAGCCTTTGAAGGTCGGGGAAAAAAGAGAATAAACAGAGTTTTTGACGCCATTGGCTTCGTCTACCCCGACTACCGCTACCCGCTGCGGGGACAGGGGAAAAAGAGAAAAGCTGCTGCCTCGGTCGCCCCAACTGAACCTATGCTGAAGGCTATGGGCAAAAAGATGAAGGTACTTACCCACCGGCCGCGTTACATTGAACCGGCTGTGGTGCCTGAGTTTGGTGGGGAGGCCTCTTCAGCTACTGAATTAAGAGAACATGTTCCTCCCATGCAGAGGACTGAAGAGCCAGCTATAATGCTGAAGGCACCTTCGGTTGAGTTAGTTGAAACGAAGGTTTACAAAGATAAAGCTGAAAGATAAAAAATTGAAGAAGTATCAAAGATGCCAGAGATTTTAAGTCCTTCAACAGAAGCGACAGCGCTGAAGGCAGAAAAGAGTTCTGCCACAACTCCTAAGAGAAGGAGGATGGTAAATGTATTAGATATTTTGGAAACAACCGATTCCATAAGCCCCACTCCCACAGGGAAGGTTGTCGAAGCTGATAAAATGCAAGCCAAAGCTGATACTAAGCAAATAGAAGTTGAAGTTAGAATAACCCAGGCTGAAACCGAGGCTGGGCCCACAGTGCCTGCTGATACGAAGCTTGCCCCAACCGAGCAGGGGGCCGAAGGAATAACTCCATATACTAATATAGCTTTTGAGAAAAGTGTGGCCAAAGAAACCGAATCCCTTACTCCGAAGCACCCTCCGAAGGTTTTGATTATATTGTTAAACATGCTTCGGGAAAAAGACTATCCGAACAAGAAATTTCTAAAGCCAAACATTATGCCCGAGAATTGCAGTATCTGAAGGGAGCCCTAGTATTTAATGGTACAACCGAGGATGACTTTTTGTACTGCCTCCCGGACAACAAAGAATTATCCGTCTGCCGGGAGATGGACAGAAGTATGGGTTTCCCAAAGCTCTAAGCTGGCCTTTGCGCCATGACGAAGGTCGATCTCGCAGATAGTCTTGCATACAACAGTCTGAAGATACAGAAATTGTGAATTTTGAAGCTTATGCACTCTAGAATGAAGCCTTTTATTCTCATGTTAATCATTTTATTCTATCTTGCAGGGCTTAATACTTAGCAACGCCCTAAGGGCGCAAAAGAATGTTGAAGACGAGAGCTGCACTATAGCTCTCAACAACCTTCGAACAGAGGTTATCAAGCTGAGAAACAAAGCCACGGAAAAAGACAAAATTCTACTTTCATTAGTGGACAAAGTAAAAGAAGATGAAACTAGTTTCAAGGCTCAAGCTGAAATTCAAGAGAATGAGATCGAAGACCTTCGGAAACAGCTGGCCAAAGCCAAAGAAAAATGTGGTCTCGCAGAGGCCAACCGAGATATTAGTGAATATTGGAGAAATTATTTAGAAAAAACAGTTGAAGAACTTCGCATCCAAAGAAAGATGCTTCGAAAAATCCCTGAGCTGCGTGGAGAAGATAAAGGCTAGCTTCGCCAACGTGGGCGCCTATTCCAATGAAGACAACTTTATACGAGGCGACCCTGAAGGCGTTATCAAATGGATAAGCGAAGAGGCTGAAGCTTTTGAAGAAATTTTAAGTGATCGCGGGGATGTCTGCGCGTTGTCTGGTGTGAGAGGAATTTTAGCCATCCTGGAGAAGGCGGGTTGCGATCATGTCAAAACCCTGGCCTAGGCCGAAGCTACCTTCTCCGTGGATGACACAAAGGATCCCTCAGCCGAAGCAAGTTTAATAGGCGGAAAATTTTACACTGACATTTGGGCAAATGGCGGCCGAGAAATGGCTCACGAAATAATGAAGAAAAGTGAAAAAAGATATTCATGACGCTCGAGAAGCAGCGAAAAAAAGCTGAGGAAGCTGCAAAACGCGAGAGACAGATAGGTATTGTTTTATGACCTTTAGCTTCGTCGTTTGTTTTCATGACTTCGAAGTGATTAATTTTTCTACTGTAGCTGAACTGTCTCCTCCACCGGAACCGTTCGACCCCCTGGCCAACCCAGAAACGAAGAAAGCAATAGAGATCATCAATATAGCTGAATCTATTGTTGACGAAGTTGTTAACAAGTTGTTAAATGAAATTGCGGAAAAGGTCCTGAAAGAGGAGTGATACTTATTGTAAAAACATTTTTAGATGATCAATGTAGCTTTGTTGTATCAAGACTGTAATATTCGATGTGCAAATTTTTGAATCTAATATGTAAATTATTTGTAGTTCAGTTCTTTGCGATGCATGAAACTTTATATACATACCGTTTTGGAGCCTTCGGCGAAAAAACACCTTCCCTCTTTTCATGCTTTGCAAAGAAGAAAATCCGTGCTTCGTGAAAAATAACTGTGCTTCGTAATAACATCCCAGCTTCATAAACAAAGGATCCCTTCTTTTGCAATAGAGCTGACGAAGCTGTATTTCTCAGCTAACCTTGTGCCTTAGCACATTTTTATTTGTTATAAAGCAGTCTCCGAAGGTCGACTTCGTATTCAATTCGTGTCATCGATGCAATATGATGTATGATACGATGTTATGCAGGATGATGTGATGATATGATGCGAAGGATGATGCTAATGCCAAAGATACGCACCCACACGCCCACACTGGAACACACCATCTCTGCGTCCCCTTAGGAACGATCGAAATCTCTTTGCCGTTTATTTTTCGGCTTCACCTCTTATTTTTCGGTGTAAGTTCTGCATCCCCTTAGGAACGTCTTTGGAACTTCTTCGCCTTCTATTTCGACGGTATCACCGTTGACTTTTCTATGTAAGTTCTGCATTCCCTTAGGAACATCTTTTGAACTTCTTCGCCTTATATTTCGGCGGTATTTGGCTCTGCATTCCCTTTGGAACGACTTTTGAGTAGAAAACTTACACTGCGCTCCCTTAGGAACGACTTTTGTAGCTTCGGCAAAACTTACGCTGTGCTCCTTTAGGAACGGCTTTTTGTAGCTTCGGCGAAACCTTGGCTGCGATTTTAGCTCTGCATTCCCTTAGGAACGTCTTTTGAGCTTCAGCAATTTTTGAGCTTCGTAAATATTTGAAGAAGATATATTTCATTCTAATAAAACTAAAACTATTACAAGAAATTAAAACTAGTTGTGCATTGTTTGTTCCTTATTGAAAAACAAAATGACATAGAACATAAAAGTACTTCAGGGGTAGGATATCGCTCAATAAATGTGCTTTGATTCTGGGCACAGTACTATTGACTGTGCGAGCTTCGGATTCCTCCCTGACTTCACGTTTGCTGAGAATACTGGCGCCTTCTGGCTGGCTTCGAGAGTAGGTTGGCTGTAGTGGTGGTGGGGGTGGGAGTTGTGGCAAGGAAGCCTGTGAATGGCTAGCCGAAGCAACAGAAGCTGTAGGATGATTACCCACATATTTGGTATGTAGGGAGAGTGGCACGAAGTAGTGTGCAAGACCTGCTTTGGCTGGTTCTGCCGAGCTTCGGCTTCTGCTATCTCCTTCTGCTTCTGAATGGTGATTCAACACATTCTTGTAGTGTGGCCCTTGTCTTCACCATAGAATAAGCAATAAATTTTCCTGGGCTCCCCAAATCTTCCGAAGCCCCTGGCGCCTCTGCCCCTTGGAGTCGGCGGCCTGAAGGAGCTTTGCTGTTGCCCCAAAAATTGTGAGGTGTACTGTGACCTCTGGGGCTGGCTTCCCTTGCCATCGCTCTGGCTGGAGCTGTGGATAGACCTGACATGCCTCGGATGAATTCGTCCTCCGAAGCCCCTGGTCATCTTAGAGAATCTGTAAGCTTCCTCCCTTCTTTGGCGGAAGTCATTGTCAGCCCGGATGTACTCATCCATTTTTTGAAGCAGCTTCTCCAGAGTCTGTGGGGGTTTTCTAGAAATATTGAGCAGTAGGTCCTGGCCGAAGACCCTTGATCATGGCCTCAATGACAATCTCATTGGGCACTGTAGGCGCTTGTGCCCTCAGTCGTAAGAACCTTCGAACATACGCCTGGAGGTATTCCTCATGGTCTTGCGTGCATTGAAACAGGGCCTGAGCTATGACTGGCTTCGTCTAAAAGCCTTGGAAACTGGTCACCAGCATGTCCTTAAGCTTCTGCCACGACGTGATAGTCCCTGGCCGAAGAGAAGAATACCATGTTTGGGCTACATTTCGGACTGCCATGACGAAGGACTCCGCCATGACTACAGTATTACCCCCATACGAAGATATAGTTGCTTCGTAGCTCATCAAAAACTGCTTTAGATCTGAGTGCCCATCATACATGAGAAGCTGAGGTGGCAGATGAGCGATGGCTGGGATAGCCGGATAGGACCAGAAGCCTCACACATGAAAGCAAAAGAATTTCAGCTACGGCACTTCAGGAAGACTCCAGGCGCCAGGAAGTGATCACGATGTTGGTTCAAAAATAAGGAGAAGATATTTTATTTTCTTTTAGAATAACAGAAATAGAATATGAATATTGAAAGGGAAATGTGCCCTTGGGCCATTTCTAAGTATTTTGGTGATTGAGTGCCAACACAAGTGCTTAAGTGTAAATCTATGCCAATTGATGGACAAAGTGCAAATCAAGTCTAAAGGTATGTTTCTAGACTTAGTACATTGTTTTCAGAACTAATGTATTGTGTCTAAGTGCTGGAAACAGGAGAAATCGAATTGGAAAAGACTTAGCTTTGTTCAGCCAAAGTCTACTCAGTCTGGGTGCACCGGACTGTCCGGTGGTGCGCCAGGCTGGCTCTGGCGAACTTACTGTTCTCGGGACTTCGACGGCGGTGTACGGTTATAAATCACCGGACTGTCCGGTGGTGCACCGGACTGTCGGTGAGCCATTCACAGGCGAACTCGTCGCTCTCGGGAGATGATTAATGGCGTACGGCTATAATTCACCAGACTGTCCGGTGATCCAACAGTCAGCCGGGCCAACGGTCGGCCGAGGATTCCGCGCGTGATGCATGGCCGAGCCAACGGTCACAATGGGGCACCGGACTGTCCGGTGCACCAATGGCTCTTAATCTGCAACGGTCGGCTTCGCCAAAGAAGGAAAGAAATCCGCACCGGACAGTGTCCGGTGGTGCACCGGACTATCCAGTGCGCCAGGC
This sequence comes from Zea luxurians, assembly GCA_029449295.1. Classification (NCBI taxonomy): domain Eukaryota; kingdom Viridiplantae; phylum Streptophyta; class Magnoliopsida; order Poales; family Poaceae; genus Zea; species Zea luxurians. Next base: position 938,504 of record JAOPSE010000023.1, on the reverse strand, counting down.
GACTGAAGGCAAGAATTGCCTTCCTGGAATGCTCTCAACGGCTCCTAGCTGCCTTGGGGCTATAAAAGGGACCCCTAGGCGCATGGAGGAGTACACCAAGCATTCTCAAAGCATTCCTAAGCACCAAGACCTCGATTCCGCGCATTTGATTCTTTGTCAGAGCAACTAGAGCTCTATTTGAGTTGTGAACTCGTCGGGTTGTGTTGTGAGCTCTTGTTGCGACTTGTGTGCGTGTTGTCGCTGTGATTTTGTGTCTTGTGTGCGTTGCTCATCCCTCCCTTACTCTGTGCTTCTTTGTGAACATCTAAGTGTAAGGGCGAGAGACTCCAAGTTGTGGAGATTCCTCGCAAGCGGGATATAGTATACAAAGCAAAACACCGTCATATTCAAGGGGGTCTTTGGACCGCTTGAGAGGGGTTGATTGCAACCCTCGTCCGTTGGGACGCCACAACATGGAGTAGGCAAGTTTTGTACTTGCCGAACCACGGGATAAACCACTGTGTCTATCTGTGTTGATCCTCTTGTGGTTGTTGTGTTTTGCAAGAACTCTCTAGCCACTTGGCTTTATTGTGCTAACGCTTAATCAAGCTTTTGTGGCTTTAAGTCTAAGTTTTTACAGGATCACCTATTCACACCCCCCTCTAGGTGCTTCAATTGGTATCAGAGTCGTTCTCTTCACGAAGGGACTAATCGCCCGAAGAGATGGATCCTAAGGGCAAGGGGATTGTGATCAATGATAAGGAGAAGGAGTCTTTCGTCAACGAGCCGAAGGATGACAAGCCTACCGACTCGGGCTCGGGCCACAAACGAAAAGATGGAAGAGG